>JAWDEX010158732.1:0-19236 GCA_035221805.1 Trichilia hirta | reverse complement strand
TGACACGAGTGCCTAGCTACTAATCTAACTTATATCTCATGTATGGTGTATGAGGCGACGTAGTTTTGACTTTGGATTTTCATTTGAGCTTATAATTAAGAGCAAAATAAGCATGTTCAAAAGTAGCAAAGCATTAATAATGACGCATATTAATAATGATTTTCATTATTGTTGGGTACCCTCTAAAATAGCCTTTTTAGATATGCATGCATAATTTTTTTCTCTGGATGACAGACTAATAATAACCTGATAGCTAGTACCCCACTATTACTAGACACACACGGATTTGAATCAAAGCGCCATTAAAACTTTCTTAACAAGATGTTAATATATAGATTAAAGTTATAGATAAATAATCTATATGATTAAACTGTTATTACCTTTGTAATACACTACTAGAATGCATGCCTATAATTTACTTAAAATTATCATTAGAATATATGCAATTCAAATTCGAAAAAAAAAAAAAAAAAAAAGTCAAAATTTTGAAAAGATTAAACCCACAAACGATTTACATATATATGAACAATGGAAACCAATTAAATTAACTCAAGAAATGAAGGAAAAACAACAATTCAAAATATTGAAGAAATTAAATTTCTAAACGATTTGCCTATATACAAGCAACGAAAATAGCCCACAAACCGTAAGAATTGATCACCAAGTAAAATAAGAAACTAATTAAATTAACCCAAGATATGAAAAATTAAGGAAAATATATAGACACACTCCTCACAATGTAGGCAATTAGAGGTTGCACATTTTATAACAGTTAAACAATCATAATTTATATAGTTAGAAAAATAATTTTTTTAGTATTCCTACAAATTTACAGCTTAATTAATAAAAAAAATATTCTCAAAAAAGTGAAAGTAAAAAAAAAAAGAGCTAAATAACGAATTCTAAACAGAAAACTAAAAAAACAATTATATGAAGCTAATTGACATTGTCTCGTTAGTCAAAAACAGAGACTCATATAAAATTTCTAAACACAAAAGTAAGAAGTCATGAAAAAATAAGACACCCATTTGCTACAACATATAATAAAATTAAAATCAAACTGCAATTAACACTCAAAACGCAAAAATAATATTTACTAATAATTTATCTTAAGATTTATAAAAGAATTAAAATTGAAGAGAAAGACTGAGTTTATCGTAAAATATTATAACCTAACTGTCAAATACGATAAATTATTTTAAAACTGAAAATCAAAACTTCAACGAAATAAAAAATAAAAATAAAAGAAATACTGCTTTGCAAGAAAAAGAAAGAGCGAAATTAGAAATGCTTCCCTTGTCACCCAAAAATTTTGGGAACGAAGGATATTTTTTTCATTTTAAAATTAGGATAAATTTATTCATAAAAAAATTAATGATTAATTTAATTAATGTTTATTAAAGCCGATCATTTTGATAATAAAATTTAAAAATAAGTTTTTTTTTGTATTTTTTTAATATTTTAACTTTTTATTTTTCAATATATATATATATATATTTTTTTTCCTCTTAAGGGTGGAGTCAGGACAGCCTGTCATCTGTTTCTGCATCGATTTTAGACGAGCAAATATTTTTTCGATGGGTTAAAGGAGAGGAGATTGACATTATTTATGGAAAAAATAAAAAAAAAATGATGCAGAAATCCGAGAATTGAAGAAGAATTGTTTCGCTGTAAGAATTGAATTCTATTTTTTGAGTGTTGCACTTACTTTGTACAGTATTGGTTTATCCCCAGTCAACACCCCGCCCAATTCCACTTAACCGTGTCCAACCCCTAAGCGAGACTACAAAAAGACAGCCCATACCCAGTCCTTTCTATGAAACGAATGAATTATTGGTTTGGTTGTAATTGTATCGTTGATTATGGGTATATGATTTGTTGGTTCCGTTTTTCCGTGATTTTTATAAAATCCTATATCTAAATCAAAACTCATAAATTAACGTCAAGTTAGTAGGCGACAAGACAGGACACGTCGTATTTGCTTTCCCACCGTCCAGTCCACATTAGGGCAGCAAAGCCATATTGGAATTGGAACCCTGGTAACATTAACATCACATGACTTAACCTTCTCCGTTGTCTCTCCCAGCCTCAGTTTGCATAAAAATAGTATTACTGAAGCCCAATACCAGGAAAAAGGGTCCAAACAATGTTATAGAGAAAGAAACTCTCTGTGTGCCTCCACGAAGAACTGTCACCTGATATGGAAGGACATCAGTAGACTGCACAAATTGATATTACTGGATTTGGGTGATTTCAGCTATATTAATGGACCCCTACTAGGAACAGAATCGCCTCAACGTCAATAATATTTTCTGAAGAAAAAAATTATAAATGAATATATATAATAAAAAAAAGAGAAATTTATGAAAATAATCATATTTTTAATAATATTTATTAAAATAATTATAATAAAAAATTTTGATATAATAAATAAAAGATATATTTTTTAAAAAATTAAAATAAAAATTATATTAAAAAATATCATTTTAAATTATATTTAAAAATATCATTTTAAATTAGATGCAAAAGAGAAAGATCGAGATTTGTATTTAAATAATGAGGGCAAATTTTTTCAAAAAATGTTTTATTAGTTTACGTGGTTTACATTTTTATGTGGTTTATGCGGTTAACTTTTTTGGGGTACGGTTATTTTGGAAAAAAGATTATAAAATGGGGCTAATTTCGTACTTTTCACCAAAGAAAAATGAATAAATGAACATCGTTTGCTTGGTCGGAAATTTTTACTTATACCAACTACCACAGCCGAAAGCCAAGCTAGCCAAGCCCCTTGACTATTCGAAACAACAAAAAAAAAAAAAGTGGTCTTCCAACTTCGTACTTTAATTCAAAAGCAATTTGGTATTCAATTCATTTCTCCTCGCTCAACTTCTCTCTGTTTTTCTTTCCTTTTCCTTTTTTCTTCACCTCCTGCATTTCTTTTCAAAACCCTAGATTTGAAAATCTAGGGTTTTGTTGGTTGGTTGGCTTGTGAGCTGCGGCATGGTCCATCAGATACTTTGTCGTTGAGATTCTCTTTCTGTAGCTCTTAACTTACTTTATTTAATGCGTCTCTATGTTTCTTACAAAATCCATTATGGCTTCCTGAGAGTGAAATGTTCGAAATTTTTGTTGGGTGGTTAGATTTCGTTATTTTTAAGAAAAACCCTTGTAAAACCCTTGTTTGGTTTTGAAATTACCCACACTAGCATTCGTAGTCTTTCAGGATTTTGGGTAAAGGGGATTTTATCTTATTTTATTTTCTCATATCTTTTAGTTTAAGTTTATAAAGCTCTGGCTGTTGTAAGATTTACGTTGTAATTTATAAAATCTCTTTTGGAGTCTGTTCGCGGTGTATTTGATTGTTTTCCCAACAATTTCAAGATCTTTTATCTAATTAAGATTTTTGCTTTAAGACTTTTAGATAGCAACCCAAGAAGCAATTTTTGACATTTTTGTTAGTAAATGCATGGATGGAAGAGAAGCGATGCTTATATCTGGTGGTGGCTCAGCTCCCTATTACATACAACATAGAGGAGTATTTAGTGGGTCTCAGTCAGCATCACAAACTGGCATATTACAAACCGCATCTGGGTTCAGACACTCCTCAAGTCCTAACCTTTCAACTCAACCAAATGTGGGATCAACATTTGCAGTTGAACCTAAACATGCCAATTTTGGCCATAACATGGGTGTGCCCGCTGGGGTGTCATTAAGCGAACCTGTGAAGAAGAAGAGAGGTAGGCCACGGAAATATGCCCCTGATGGGCAGGTTTCACTGGGACTTTCGTCTTTGCCAGCCAAGCCTAAGCCCTCACGGGCATCAGACTCGCAGGCCTCAAAACGAGGGAGAGGGCGGCCTCCTGGTACTGGACGGAAGCAGCAATTAGCAAATCTTGGCAAGTCTTTAGTAGATTTAGATATGATTTAATGTCTCAATCATATTGTATATAGGATGTTTAAGTTGAGATTAGTATTCTATCTTTTACATTTTATAGAGATAGTTCTAGGTCATAATGTACCTTCTACCTTTGTAGCGTTGCCCAGTGATAAATTAAGGCGGCAAGATCTTTTTTCCGATTGTTCTGTAGGAAATATTCTTCATCAATTGCGGATTAAAGGCATGGAACGATTAGTTCTCTGTTTTCATGCTTTTAAAGTGAATTTAATGTGTTAGCAGTGTCTTTTGATCTTTTATTCATTTATTCAGACTATCTTATTTTCCTTCTTGAAATCAACTTAGTTTTAGCAGTGGATATTATAAGCGACTGCATTGTCCCCATTAACATACTGTTGACAAAGTAACAAATTATTTGTGCTCATAGAGGTGATAATTTTTGGAAACCAAAGCCACAATTTCTATATTTGCACTTTTTTAACGTTTGCATCCTTATTTTCATGTTTGCTATGAAATATTGTAAAGAAAAGAGGTCAAAATTTTTATTTTCATTCTGTTTGTTTGTTGTGAATTTATGTTTTCATTTGTTGAACTGGTTTCTTCTTCTTCTTATTGTTTTTACATTTTTGGTAGGTGAATGGATGAATAGTTCAGCTGGACTGGCTTTTGCACCACATGTGGTCTCCATTGGAGTTGGAGAGGTATTTTATTCCAGTTTCTGCATCATGTATGCATTTTGATACTTTGGTGCTTTGTGTTTAGACTTTCTATTTGTGTTCAAGGCTGTAGGATTTTGCAACATGTCGCTTTGATGCAGCATGGTTCATTTGAAATATGCCAATGAACTCGAAATTTTTTCTTCTTAGATATGCTTTGCTGACCCTTCAGTTATTTCTTCTAGTAAATAGAGGGCTATCATTTCATGTGGTTTTGATATGATATGTTGTTGGTTCATCAGGTTCTCTTGGATGTAAAAGTTTCCTACGTACAACTAGCAGCTTATTTTTTATTCGCTTTATGTCAATGGTGGTAGTTTTTGTAACTCCATTGACATACATATATATCAGTATCAGTGATACTTGACATTGATGGACAATTGGGTAATTAGACTACAAATATGTATACATGAAAACCACCACTGCTTGTTCACTGGGCTTTGCCGTGACAATGCCTCCTAATGAGAACAATGTTGCTTTTCTTGGTGGGTACTCACTCTTATGTGAATGTATTGCTGAACAATCCATAATGGTAACGTTATGGATTATTGCTTAATTTGCTAACTGGAAATTTTTTGTTAAGGAGTTAAGTGTTTCACTGTTCTTTGTAGGACATTGTGGCTAAAATGCTATCATTTTCACAACAGAGGCCAAGGGCTGTGTGCATCTTGTCTGGAAGTGGTATGGTTTCGTTAGTAACATTGCGCCAGCCAGCATCTTCAGTGCCCACTGTCACATATGAGGTTGAAGCACACTAATAGTTTTTTTCTTAAAATATTTTTGACAATGAACTATTTTATTTTACTACTTACCATCTCTTTTTGTGATTTGGTTGAATTCATGAGAATTTTGGTTCATAAATTAGAATATGAAAGGAACCACATACTTTGTTTCTAATCGAAGATGTATTGAAGCTAATCTATATAATCACAGTTCTTGTGTGCTTTAAGTAATTGCATATTCATTATGCAACCGAATTTTTTTGCTTATGGATTTGATAATTTAAAATTTGGTATCTGGCCTCGATTGAGTTAGTTGTAAATTTCCTTTATTTACGGATGTGCCTTAGATCTGTTAAGTAAATCCAATTGTGGAACATAATAAGTCCACTGGTTGACACAGTGACCATTAGTAATTGCAATAAAGGGATTTCGAGGTATCAAAATAGACGGGTAGTAGTGATGTCTTTGTTATGACTTTTGCGTCAGATGGGAAAGGTTGTGATTATGCTTTATCTGGAGTAGGTCTGCACTGGAGGAAAATTAAAATATCTCTCAATTTGCAAGCAAGAGCTTGATTGTGGATTCAAGTGGCTGGACATGCAGTGAACTTTAAGATTATTGCAGAATAGTGGTAATAGAAATAGTAGAATGCTGAGGATGTGATGATAGCTTGTTTCAGTGTAGCCTGTTGCCATGGTGGCTTTGTTGATGCAATTAAGGTGACATTGATATGCTCAATAAGTTGCTAGTTTGTTTTCTTGTAGGTGTAGTTACTTAATGATTGGAATAAGTGTAGCAGATCTGATTTTGTTGGCAGTGTCACTGAAGTTTTAAGTGGCTTGCCAATTATGGCAGGTTTATGGGGGTCCTGGGTTGATCTATAGATGGAAGTGGTTGAATCATCATATGCTGATTTATTTTATTATTCTAGAAATTGGATTTGGTTTGATTAAGTAGTTTGGTACTAGGTGTTGGCAAATTAACCCAAGTTAAACAATTCAGGAAATAGTGAATCGACACTCCTGAAATAAAGAGAGGGCTTGCTAAATGCAAGATTATACTTTTTGCTGATGCAAAAAATCTGACCTGATTATGTGACCGAACTTTCCAGTTTCATCTTTATTTAAGTAGAGTTTAGGTTGGCTTTAATACTTTGCTCTATGGTTTTACAAACACTGAACACTTTTTTTGGCTGGCTTCACCATAATGAGAGTACTTTCCCAAATTGCTAGGAATGAGGGAGGCTTTCATCTTCTCTATGAACATCACAATTAATAATCAGAAGAGAATATTAGGTAGCACTCCCAGGTAGACAAACATTCACTCACATTATGAAAAAAATTATACAAGGTATTGATTAGTTATGATCTCCTACCCTAACTATATCATGATGAAAATTTCATTAGAATAAATGAGAGCATATTATATGCTGTGACCTGTGCTCAAATTTGAGAGTATGGCTTGTAAGGATTATTGACGTTATCCACTTTGAATCTATCTTATCCCAGAAAGAACAAATTTGTTGCCTTCAATAACAATATTTTGAACAACCTAGAATAACTTATTTGCTTTATTTTACTTGCGATAGGGACATTTTGAGATATTATGTTTGTCGGGTTCGTTTTTACTTGATGAAGATGGAGGTCCTCGTGATCGTACTGGTGGTGTAAGTGCTTCCCTTACTAGTCCTGATGGTCATGTCTTTGGGGGTGGAGTTGCAGTGCTAATTGCATCAAGCCCAGTTCAGGTACTATTGATTACTCTATGTTGCATTCCTTGTTTGTAGAGACCATGGCAGTTGCATGTCTGCTTAATTTCTTCAATGTTACGTGTATTAAAGGCATCTGTGTTACAAGGAATGTAGTCGTCTGTGTGCTTGTAGGTGAAGTTAAATGTTATTTGTAAGTCCATGATCACAAGTGTCTAATGCATAATAAGCACTGCTTGCTGCAGGTGGTGGTATGCAGTTTTGTTTACGGTGGTTCTAAGCTCAAGATTAAACAAGTTACTTCCCCTGAGAGTGATAAGAATTCTACACCCCAGCCGAGTAATAAATCAGTTACGGCAATTTATGCACCTGCCTCTCAACATTTTTCCGCACCTGCGATGCATGCGTGGCATGGTTCTCGAACAGCTGATCCGAGAAACCCCCACAGAGAGATTGATTTGACTCGTGGATAAGGATTTTCCGCGACAAACACGTAGCGATTGTAAATGTATGTTGTTGTAAATGTACTGCATCTGTGAAAACCATAGACATTTGAAATCCATCCTATTTGTCTACCAGGGGAATTGGATTTGTGCTAACTTTGTAACAGAGTCAACAAGTTTAGTTTCTTAAACAACTTCGGAGACTTTCCATAATTATTTTTTTTTATAGGTTTTTAGATAGAAGATTTAGGAGTGTTGTCTTTCGTTTAACCTCTGTTCCAAAGAAAGTGCCTCTTAGGCGTTTAGTTTATATTTTAAACCATCTCTTATTTCTGTTTCATTAAATGAAAATCGACTTGTTGCGGAAACTGCTGCTTGCGATCCCACAATGATCCTTGGCATCGATGAAAACAAAACCTTATGTTTTAAGGTGGCCAAACTTTGACATGGTCTGTGAATGCTCATTTAGTAGCAAAAAATATTTAGAGCCAATTCCTCCCCTCAGAGCACACACACACATATATAGAAAATTTCTTATAATCGTTTCTCCAGCACATTTAAAAAAAGAAAAAAAAAAGTGTGGCCGATTTACTAGCATCGTGTGATAGGGGACAACACGCATCCGAATACTAAACAGGAGATTCAAAATGATTCTGGGCTCCTCAACTCGGTTCCCACTTTCAGTTCCAAATGATCTCGGTGAAAAAACAAAATGAAAAGGCAGAAATTAAATGCTCTCTTGCTACATTATCATAAGTAATCTGTGATTTTCAAAAATATCAGGAAAGATTTCTAGAAATACCTCATTTAAATATGATGGACATCTTTTAGGCTATCGAAAAACCTCAAAAACAACATGAATAAATAGCGGATGATAATCCAAACTGATTCCATAATACAATGAGGTCAGGCTTGAAATGATACCAATATTCCATCCTAACCAACTTTTGATTTGTTATTTTCATTTTAATTCTTGCAAAATGAAAGTCAAACATTATTTGAAAGCTGGATGAACATACCGTCGCACATAAATTACGATTAGATTATCAGAACATGTAACTTAAAATCACGGTAATAAAATTAAAATACCCCTATTTAAACGTAGTTTACATGCAACAAACATGTCGACGATATGTCATGTCAACATTATGGGACTTTGAACATGTCTATGATCTCATTGGATACACTCTCTGCCTTCACATTCTACTCCTTCCGAGTATTAGAGTCCTGGATTCAGGAATTCAGCGTAGCCAAACTGTTCAAGAAATTATTTCCACTTCTGAGTGCTTGCAAACCAGATTAGGAACTAATATGGACATACATAATGTAAACAAAAACAGAACTTTCAGGATACAAACCAAGCACTTTTATTTAAATTACTAAAACTGGGGAGTTCATTACAACCAAGGTAGTTTAAATTGCATTATTAGGTAAAACTTTATGTTTGTAGGAAAGGACACAACTCAGAAATACATTTCAATAAAAGTATTTATTCAACACAATATCCTCTGTTGTTAGAGCATCGTGCAGCACTTATGCGGTCCCCAATAGTTTCTTTATATCCTTCTGCAGAGCGTAACAAACATTAACAAGGATTTTATTAGTGAATAAGAGGTGACCCAAGTCAGAATCATAATCAAATACAGAAATAAGGTAGGTACAAGTCAACATCACCTCAATGCTCAGAGGGGAAGTGGTGGGGGCATAACGCTCAACAACATTCCCATCCTTATCTACCAAGAACTTGGAAAAATTCCACTTAATATTGTCTCCAAAAAGTCCACCTTTACTTGACTTCAGATACTTGTATAAAGGAGCAGCATTCGCACCATTCACATCAACCTATATTCAGAACATAAATTAAGTTTACTGTCAAATATTTTCTATCAGAAACCATGAAGAACATAGAAACATTCGAACTTTTCAAAACATGGAAGGACACTCATCAAAGTTCTCACAATCATTTATCAAAATCGAAGAACAATATTAATAGAGTTCAAATGTCTCTTTCTTTTGTTCTTCCCTGTTATCATCAAATAGATGATATGACAAATAATAGGAATTGAAGTTCCAGTTTCAACCACCCCAAACAAGCCCTTCTCCCCCTTTGTTTTCTCCCTGAGGCTGGCCTAAGTTAAAACCCTAGAGAGGAAAATGTTGGATTCCTGATGCCAGATTCATGTCATTGTCCGTTCTTTCCAAAGCAAATAATGGAACTATTCATGTGTCAATCATTTTAAGGAATGATCAAATAATTGCACAACAGAATCGTAATCAAGTATCAAATATCAAATTCAGTCAGGTTAGATTCTGCATAACCAATACATGCTGGGAAGAACAGTGAATTAGGATCAGGTCCAATTATTCTATCTCCTATCCACGAGCAGATTTGAAACCATAACATAGCTCACCCACTTTAGCTAGCAAGATTATTTATACTTGAGCAACTTTGGAGCTAAAAGTGGGGGAAAGATCAGAGTGTACTTCCTTTTCAAAATGAGTAAAATTAAAGAACAAGTACCTTATCAAATATGGGAAACTCAGCCTTAAAGCGAGTGCAAGCAAATTCTACAATCTGTTCATTGTTTCCTGGCTCTTGGGCTCCAAACTGATTACAAGGAAATCCCAGAATCTCCAGGCCTGCTCTAAGACATAAGAAAGTGCTCAATGCAAAGAAAACGTTGAAGCATATTTACATTGCAAGAAAGAATCAGGTAGTTAAAATACATGTCATATTTATGTCTACAAAAATCAAAATACAAAAGAAAGCAGGTAGTAAAGCAAACCTTGATCTTTGTACTTCTCATACAACTGACTCAGCTCAGTGTAGTTGGAATTGGTCAAGCCACTGCATTTCAAATCAGATAATGAATTAAAAATATCAGAGGAAGAGGCATAGTGCAAAAGAGCCACAAGTGAGGTTAAATAACTAAAGTATCTGCTTGAAATTATGCTTTTGTAGCAAGTTTGGGTTTAAGGAGAGTAGCCCTGAGTGCTTACTGTACAGTATAGTAGAGAGAATGCACTAGACTCGTTGATTTATTAGAAGTTCAATTTAAAAGCAAAGTCAATGGATGGGAAGAAAAAGTGATAAGAGCTGAAGCGTACCATTGTGATGCAACATTGACAATCAAAAGGACCTTTCCCTTGTAAATGTTAAGATCAACATCGTTCCCCCTAGCATCCTTCAAGCAAGAGAATATAAAATAACAAAGTATATTTCAAATTCCAATTTAATTTTTTCAAGAAAAAGCCTACTTGACGAAATTATCCTTGAGTCTCACATCACATACAAATAATGCCGCAATTTTTAATTTTTGTTTATCTTATTGCACTAAGCTCAACATACACGATAGCACAACCCATAATCATAGCGCAAGGAGCTTATCTTGAAGCTCCAGCTTTTGCAAGCAAAACAGGGGATTATAGGTCTCCCTAATCACTACAACCTTTTAGTTTTTGGATGAGGTATGTCAATAATTTAAGATCAGTAAATCAGATGCCAGAGTTTTATCAAAGAAATTAGCATTTTAGATTTTCGGGTGAGCTCATTCATTAGGAATCAACAAAATCACGGAAAGAAATTTTATTATCTTTTCATTTCGTCAATCCCCAGAGGAATATTGGTTTGATTAAGTACTAATCAATCTAGTAAAAAGAAATCATTTGGTCAATCCCCAGAGGAATATTGGTTTGATTAAGTACTAATCAATCTAGTAATCTACGTTTCATACCACACAAAACCGTTATTTATCACACAAAACTCAAAGATCCGTATGCCACAAACTTAAGAATGCAGAACAATAGCAAAAGCAAGTAACCGCTTTTTATCCCAAGTAATCAAACTCATAGCATAGTAATAACAACGATAATATTTAGCAATCAACTTCATAATAGAGATAGTGATAATAAATCAAAAAACCAATAAGCCGACCTTAACAGTGAATTCGTGAACTGAAGTTTTGGATTCGCTTGCCATTGTATGTTCCGATCGGAAAGTGAAAAACGTACGCCTTGAGATCCCTTGTTTGTTCGACCGATAAACCAAAGAAATTGGCTTACTCTCCAAAGCTATGAAAAGGGTATTTTTACAATTCGAAGTGAAATGTTTTGTCAAAATAAGAGAAGCGGAGACAGTTGCTATGCCAAGATTTCGTTTACACAAAATTCGAGTTGAAGAACAGAGCATTGGGGATTTTATGGAGTCCACCCGAGGCAATGATACTCACGTTCGCTCGTGTGGAAATATAGGTTGTGAAGTTGTGTTCACACGTGGAGTTCATTCGGGCACACGTGTACAATAACTAATCAATCATCTGTCATTCTAGAAGTTTGTGCTTGTTGCGTCAGCGAATACGCGATAGGGTAATTGTATAGTTGTGTAGTTTTGTTCATACGAGTTATTCTAACAAATTAATAATTTGACTATTTGTTTATCCAAATATTTATTTGCTTCAAAAATTAAATATCAACGGTGCAATTGATAAAACTTTTTTAGAACTGTATAAAAAATTTATTGTTTAAACTCTATTTTTGTAAATAAGTTAAAAATGGATTTAAATTATTTTTTTATAATATTAAAAAATTAATAACGAGAACCCATACGACAAAAGATTGTTAATAATATTTTATTATTTATATATTTTTTGAAAGTCAAGAGACCGGAATGTAAACACTCGAATACGTAATGGGCCATGCATGTGGATTTTAAATGAAATACCGCCTTTTTCCTATGTTGGGCCTTGGTACGGATTTTCATTCTTTTATGTTTTCGTTTTCTTCAATTCTTTCTGCGAGAATGACAGTTTTTGAGGCTTTTGATTTCAGGATTCGGCAATTTTTTTTTATTTATTATTATTATTTATTTTTTTTTCTGAACATTTTGATGGATCAATTCGCTTACAAAAATACAACAGTTCACATTTGTCTCAGGGATGACGTTAAATTTGGATGTCGCGTATAGATGGAATCATATTGTATTTATTGCGTCTAATTTTTTTTTTTTAATAATATTTTTGCCTTTTTTTTAAGATAATAATTATAATATCCTAATTTTTATAAAAGTAGAAAATTTAAAATATAGTTTATAATTTTTTATTTTTGAAAAATTTAAATTATATTAATTAAATTTTTAAAAGTAATTTTAGGTATTTTATATATTTTTTTATTTTTATACTTTTATAGATATTAGAAATATATAATCGTTATACGGCAGAAAAAGACAAAAAAACAAAAAAAAATTAATTTGGTAAAAGGTATTTTTCACAAGTTTTAAATTTTTAAAAAAAATTTGTTACAAAATATAAATTAAAGGTATCTATTATTTAAAGAAACTAAAAATAAATTAAAGTAAATTAATATTAAAAATATTAATATAGTAAAAAATATATAAAAATAATAATAATTATTTCTACAGAAATATTTATGAATATTCATGATAGATATTCACAATTATCTAAATCCGACCTAAATTCATCATAAATATTTATCTCTAATATATTAAACTCGTTTCAAACTTTTAAAAAATTATCAAACTTATTTCATTTGAGGCGGATAGCAATAAATATCCATATTAGTAAGTCAAATTATCATTCTCAAGAGTCTACGACAAGAAGTTTCATTCAGACAAATGTTTAGTCTTTCGTTTGGTTACGAAACATCATTATTTTGTAGTGTGTATAGAGAAAGTGGGATGTTAGTCTAATTCTTTTATTATGTAGCATAATTTTGACTATTTGTTGGCCAAGAAAGCTTTCTCATTTTTTTTTTCTTTTTCTTTTTTTTTTTTTTTCAAACAAAAATATCTATCAAAATTTCACAATTACATTAACATATAGTAGAGAAAAAGATAATTTCATTTTACATTTTATTGACGATATAAGGAGTCTATAATTAGGATGGTATAACTTGCAAAAACACAGCTTCAGCAAACAAACTGCAAGTGTTTATTTAATTTGATTAGGACCCTAATCGTGCCTTTATTAATATCTCAGTACTCAGAGAATCATTAGGCGGCCAACAGTTTCTTAATGTCATGCTGCAAAAACATCATGAACTATGAGATCATACAACATAATATGTTTCCAATCACAAGTAACTGAGCAAAATGCAAGTAATAATAATTTACTTCAATGCTAAGAGGGGAGGTTGTAGGGTAATAGGGATTAAAAACTTTTACATTTTTATCGACAAGGAACTTGGCAAAGTTCCATTGAATGTTATCCTCGTACATGGTCCAAAACCCTGCCTTTAAGATCTTGTACACTGGAGAACTATTTTCACGATTTACGTCTATCTAATTTACGATCAGTTAGTTTACGCAGTTCAGAAAAATAGTATGAAACACAAGTATGAAAGATTTTTATTTTGTTGAAGAAATTGCCCAACAACGGAATTCCAGGATATAACCTTATCAAAAATGGGAAACTCAGCCTTAAATCGAGTGCAAGCAAAGTCTAAAGTCTGTTCATTACTCCCAGGCTCTTGACCTCCAAACTGATTACATGGAAATGCCAGAATTTCTAGACCTGACATGAGACAACAGCAAATCACTAGGGATAAAAATGACTGCAGCTAAAACTACAGCTGTGTCCATTACATTCAATTATCGCAAATAATTTTCCAATAGCATTGCAATTTTTTCTTTTGCTTAAATAGAGAGTTATTTATAGGATATGGTTGTATGTTTTGTACAATAATGTAAATGTGAAAGTGACAAAAAAGGCAAAAAAAAAAAAGATGGTACTGGAAACCAACAAACCTTGGTCTCTGTATTTGGCATATAACTGATTCAGCTCGGTGTAGTTCGAATCAGTAAGGCCACTGAATCAAGAAATTGAACATCACAGCAAAAACATGTTTCTGAAATTCTGAAAGGAAGTTTAAAGTCTTAATGAAAAGGAAGTTGGATCATGGAGAAAAGGAAACGTCCAATAGGTCTATTTTGGTAACAGAGAGTCTAAAACCACAAAAGGAGGTATTCAGAAAGTGATGAACAAATGAATGAACCGATCCAGAGAAGGAAAACAAAATATATTGGGTGCCATACGGATGGAACATTCACTATTAGTAGAACCTCGCCCTTGTAGATACTGAGATTGACATCATTTCCTTCAGCATCCTGCAGCAAACAAGAAATCACGAACATATATAGAAAGAAAAGAAAATTCGTCAATTATATATATATATATATACACGAGAACAAATTAATACCTTAACAGCTAAATCATACATGGATCCGATATTTGCCTGCCTAGCCATTTTGTGATCCTTCTCGAAGTAAACAGACACAGAGACGGTATTGGGAATGCGGCTGGGTCTTATAAATTAAATTATTAGATGCAGGGTCTTGCGAAAGCTACATTTTCAATATTTTAATGGTGCCTGAACCTTTTTTTCCCAGCTCGGCGTAGCATACTTCTTATATATTTTATGTCATCACTCAGAAGACTTCATTTGCATCCTCCGCTAGTGTTTTTCTATTCTTGTTCTATATTGGCTCTTAAAAATTTAATCAATCTATATGCTATCTTCCACATAATACTAACCTATATATATATATATATACCTAGCACCACTCAGTGGATATATAAGGAAAAAGTAAGAATCTCAGACAAACTTCAGCTTAGACCAAGCAAAGCCAAAAACACAACTAGCATTAGCATGCCCAACAGACTGAGAGACAATTTATTCAAATGAAAGGAGTTTTAGGGTACACTAACTTACAAAAACAGCTTCCACTAGCAAACTTAAAGTGCTTAATCAAATTTTATTATGCCCTTAATCATGGCTTGATTAATAACTCAGCGGTCAAGGAATCATTAGGCCCCCAAAATCTTCTTAATGTCATGCTGCAAAACATCAGAATGAATGAATGATAATTTCAATAATGTTTATGTGAAAAAACTGAGAGACAATAAAATCGGAATCAAATTAAAATGACTGGAAAATGATAGTGATTAAACTCAATGCTAAAAGGGGAGGTGGTAGGGTAAGAGCAATTAGTCACTTTGCCATTCGTATCAACAAGGAACTTGGCAAAGTCCCTTTGAATGTTAGCCTCAAAAATCATCCCTTTACAGCCTTCAAGTGCTTTTACACTGGAGAAGCATTTTCGTGTTTACATCAATCTTATCACGAACACAGTCAGAACATCTAGGAATGAAACAAAAATTAATGATAAGTACTGTTTTCCTTTTGAAAAAGTTTTGTTTGAAATTGCAAAACAATGAGATTCCGGGCTATAACCTTATCAAAAATGGGTAACTCGGTCTTAATCGAGTACAAGTGAAGTCTAAGATCTGTTCATTATTATAACAAACAGAAAGAGGGTACCGAAAACAAACCTTGATCTTTATATTTTGCGTATAACTGATCGAGCTCGAGCCACGGAATTAACAAATTGAAAGTCACAGTAAGAATAAGTCACTAGAATTCAAAAAAACATAAATGAAAGTTGGACTATTTAGAAAGGGAATTAATTCTTTGTTTTGGCAACAGAGAATCCATGAGATAAAAAAAATGAAAAGAAATTATTAAGAAAGTTATGAACTAATGAATGAATTAAGAGAACGAGAAATAATGGGATACCATTCAGAAGCAACATTTACAATCAACAGGACCTTTCCTTTGTAAATACTGAGATTGACATCATTCCCTTTTCATCCTGCAAATAGGAAATAACAAGATACATGTCAAAAAAAAAAAAAAAAATCTTCTGTCAAATGGGAATAGCAAATTGATATAAACATGCGGCAAAATGAATTCGATTTGAAGAGACTAACCTTGACAGTTAATTCATTAATGGATTGTCTGGCCATTTTCTGATCCTTTACGCTACAAAGTACAAACTGGGAAAATTTTGGTGTGAAAAGCATATACCTGGGATATGTTCGTTTTTGTAGTTGTAATTTGGGTATTAAACTGTTACATATGGGTCTCGTGGAGACCTGCATACTGAATATTTTAGTGGTGGTTAGAGAGAAAATCAACAAAATAAAGAAAAATACACTAAAAATTTAATAAAATAATCTATCAAATCAGAATATACGAACGTTCTTCAATTCAAATAATTTAATAGTTTCCATTCCACAAATTCTACAAAAGACTGCTATATTTGAATTAGAACGTGAAAATTATTTTCTTATATTATCATCCTAAAACTGACACCCAACGATAGATGCAAGAACACATACATATTATGATTTTCTTAATTACGTTTGCATGTTCCCGCACGGTAGGAGTAGGAGAAATTAATAGGAAGATATGACAAATCATATAATCTATCAGTTACAATTGTCTAATTGTATCAAAGACTGCTATATTGAATTTGAATAGAACTTGAAAATAGTTTCATTTATTAGATTTAATTAAGATTTTTTATACCTATTAAAATTATAATCCTTAAAACTGAATATAAAATAACATTTTTTTGTCATTTTATCAATAAAGAAGAAAAGTAACCTCTTTATTTAACTTTAAAAATTTATAATCAAAACATCTACAAATTCAAAATCGTGATATAGATTCATGTGCTCTTCCACAATTGATTAATATACAAAAATATGACATAAATAACTTGTTAAAATAAGTGATATGAGTGTTACTCTCATATTATATAATTAAAAATATTATTTTCTTACTAATTTTGGAAATACATATATTATATCGTTTAATTTAATTTTAAGAATATATATCTAACTATTTATGTATCCTAAAATTACTCTCATATTATATAATTAAAAATATTATTTTCTCACTATTTTGGGAATACATATATTGTATTGTTTAATTTAATTTTAAGAATATATATATATAGTTAAAATTATATATATATACATAATTGATTATATAATTTAATTTTAGGATACGTGTAAGTTAGTTATATGGTTTAATTAGTCAAGTTGATTTGATTGCACGATTGATTATGATTGATATGATCTTTTTTTGTTTTGTTTCGCAAATTAAATTCATTGTACAAAATTTGGTAGACAACAAATATTGAATAAAAACCCATGCAAATTAAGTTTGTGGATTATCGCAGGACTAGCAAGTGGCGCGTGACAGTAAATAAGACAAAACCCTAATTTTCCTTTTGCCAAATTTCAATTGAGGCCACAATTAGATTTTTTTTTTTTTTTGTGATTTTAACAAATTTTATAATTTTGCAAATTGGTCATATATATATGTCCTAAAAATTTATAAGTTTGCAAATTAATCAAAAAATATGGTTGATTGTGATTTTTGACAAAATTCGCAATATTTTTGCCATTTATTCTAAAATAAATTTTTAAAATTTATGTTTAAGTTTAAAATATTTTGATATTTATATATTGACCCAAAATATTTAAAAAAAAAATTTGATCCTAAACTTTCTAAAATTCACATTTTGCCCAAAAATTTTTCAGTGTATATAATTTTAACTAAAAGTTTTTGATATTTATAATTTTGACCAAAATTTTTGGTATTTATATTTTTGTCTAAAAATTTTACTATTTTTTTAATTTAGTCCAAAATAAAATTTTAATAATTTCTAGGCTAAATTTATAAATAATTGATAATAAAAATCAAAATAAGAATTTTGAATTTTGAACAAATGGAATTGATTTTTAATTAAAGCCAAAATAAGGTTTTCTAGATTTTAGACTTAAAATTACAATCCTTTTGCAATATAGTTAAAAATAAAGCTTGACTTTCTATCATTCTATACTAAAATATAATTTAATTTATACTTTTATATATACACTACGTGAACCTAACCTCTGAGTAGTTAAGTGTTCATAGAAGTTAGGTATAATTATTTTCACTCGAATATTCGTGATACTCTTTTCAGATTTATTACATATATTAAATTATAATAGATAGATACATTTACCATAAATTGTGTTAAGATATATGAAACTTAATATCGAATTACGATATTAAAAAATCATAATTGTCCAGTATTTTAGTAATAAATTCAAACATTGGTACACTTATCGCTTTTAAGATGTATAGTATTTGAATGTAAAATATTGTTAAAATAATTTCTCTTGTAAAAATTAATTTAACTAGAATATTAAAAATTTTGTGTATATATAATTTATGCAGGTATTGACCAGCTTAAAAAATGGTCATTAATTGTCCAAATTATATCTACACCTTTAACAATAAACATGTGGTGATTATTTGATGTATATGTAAGCAATGAATTAGTTTAAAGAAAGATTTATTACTTGACATGTCTTACTGTCAGTATTTAATTATCACACTAAGATATCACTTATAAATTAATATTTTATTTAAAAACTAATTATTAATATGATACTCAATATCTTATGATGGGTCCTACTATTATTTGAATTTATTGATAATATAATTGATATTTGTGTGAGTCTAAAAGTTATTTTCTTTGATTAAATTATTTATCCTTGTTAGAGTTATTACTAGTAGCATAAATTCTTATATATAATGACACGAATTTTAAGGTATAAAAAGAGAATGTTATAATTATTCTCAATGTTGTAAACTAAAACTTTTGCATCAAGAAAAGAACAACTCACTAATAATATGGATAAAAATTTCTCTAATAATAAGAGGGATGTGAAAAGTTAAAAAATTTGAATTGCATAAGTCTCATAATTTTGAAGCGTACTATTTCAAAAACTTTTAAAGATACTATATCCTAAAGGGATTATTATTAGTAGTACAGAGTTTTTCAAGAAAATTAAAAAGCAATATTACCAAGACTGAAAAGACTGAAATAAATATGCTT
>JAWDEX010158711.1:525-19249 GCA_035221805.1 Trichilia hirta | reverse complement strand
AACTTACAAACATCAAGGGGTGCATCTATATAGCCTTCAACAAGTAATGAATGAAAGGGAGTCCCTTGAGGTCCTTCGCGATACATAACACGAACCTCTTCCGTATCAAGTTGTAACTGTCAAAAGAAGTAGGCTTTCAATTATGTCAATATCTACAAGCCATTTGGTAAAAGGTCATTGGTTGATTCAATGATCAATGATTGCCAAGAAAAAATACAAGAAATCTAATAAAATCATACGATTTATTTAATCTTTCGCAGAATTCAAATAGTTAGCAAGCTGAAAATAGTTGAACCAAGTGCTTGAATGGTTTAGAAAAAGACAAAAACAAAAGTCACTTAGATCCGTTAGCCATGATTTCTTTCCTTTCTGACATAAATAAATTTATGATACAAAGGTTTGCTTAAGAAGAAGGTAATTGTAGATTATTCTATAGATTGCAGGTTCAGCAAATTAAATAAAAACAAAATGAAGAATTTCCCAGCTGAGAGAGCATACTTTCCATTGACCGTGAGTTGCCCCACTAGTTTTCAACACCTCATTATCCTTCACAGAAGTACTCCTCAACATTTCAAGAAAGTTGAATACATCTGTAGTCTTTCTTCCTACTTCATTCTCGCTCAACCCTGCACAACCCAAAGATATGAAATTAAAAATGAAAAAGGGTGATTAGTTAGCTCCCATTTTCTTTTAAGGGTTTAATAAAATC
This sequence comes from Trichilia hirta, assembly GCA_035221805.1. NCBI lineage: Eukaryota > Viridiplantae > Streptophyta > Magnoliopsida > Sapindales > Meliaceae > Trichilia > Trichilia hirta. The sequence goes on along the minus strand of JAWDEX010158711.1, from coordinate 18,540 downwards.
ATACGTCCTGAGTATTTAAAAGGATGGAAAGGAAAGGTCATGGTCATAACAACCTCCAGTTTCATAGAATGAAGAATTTAGGAGTTGATTTTTGACCAAGATTTTAAGGGTCTCCTTGTTTGTCAATTCCGGGCATGCCAACACTTTGTCGAGCCTCTCTCTGTATTGAGCAATATTTCTCTTCTTTTCCATCTTAACATCTCCAAGAACACCAGAAAGAGTTCCACTACAAGGTAGAAATATCACATTGCATGATTTATGTCCATTTTGCTATGATCCCCTGACGTTCCAATGACATGATAATTATTGACTTTTTGCTACGAAAAAAAAAAACAAAAAAAGAATGAATGATAATTTCCCCGAAAAAATGGTTATCCTCCAAGCCTAATTACTCATGTATTTACTCAACCAAAACAATATAAACATTTTATCCTCAGCACTAATCTAACTAACCACTTCTTTGCAGAATATCATCATAGCAAGTAAATCATGCCAAACTGTTTCTATTGATTTAAACAAGTTCAAAGAATAATCTTTTAGATTATGCATTGATGTCATCCGGTGTTGCAACATCGGAACAACAGCATGGAAGAGTTTATTCTCAAACACTTTCTCAATAAAGCTCTCAATAATTAGTTAATTACCCATCAAAAATCCAAATTTCAGAGCACAAACAATTATAAAACTTACCAATATCCCAGCTCATAAAAAAATGGGAATGGAAATAAAAATAAAACAGAAACAAATTATGCCCGTGTTCTCGTACCATTGAATCCGCCAAATTCCAAACTTATATGAGAAATAACATCCAGTAAAATATGAAACAACCCACGTAATAAAACCATCAAAATATTCAACTCACATGAACCTGTTCTAAAGATTAACCAGCTGGCTTTGTGGAATTCCGAGCACAACCCAGAATCAAAACACGGAAATTATCAGTGCTCAAATTGCAGATCTCGGTATATAATAACATAAATCACGCAAGGTAAGAGCCGATATCAGAACACCAAGGCTGATAAAAAACGTTGAGTGGCCTTGGACTTGACGAATTCCACATATATGACAGAATAATAAATGAATTTCAAATAAAACGGTTCATTAATAATAATATCTACTTAATTTAATTTTTTTAAGTTCCTTAGAAGACTAAACAAACATCGGTAATGGTTCACAGAGCAGGCAGTTGATTTGTAGTTAACCAACCTACGTAAGTTGGGAAGGTGGGCCGCGATACAGCTGTCATGAGTTAGGACTCTAAAACCTTTTATTTTTATTGAAATGAGGATATAATTTGCCGATTAGTATAACATGACCCTCTGTGCTTTATCTCCAAAATGCAATAAATTTTTGGGCACTCAATGTTGTGAAATTTAACATACACAAAAAATAATTAAAATAATATTGTGAAATTTAAACTCAGTTTTATTAATTGAAAATTTTATAAAATATTAGTTAATAAATTAACATTTATTTTATGAGAAATGATTTGTACGAACTTTTCTATATAAATTATAATAATATAATAATACTGATTAATAAAAATAATGTAATTAATTTATAAATAGTGATTTATACATATTTTTGTATATGAATTAATGTGATACGTAGCATTAAATAGTAAAAATGTAATATTAATATAATTAATAAAAATAATTATGTGAATTATATAATAATTAATATTATTATATTATATCAATTGATCTAAGTATATGTTATCTCTAATATTATTTTTAATTTACTCAAATTAACAATAAATAGATTAGCACTTAGTTAATGTTAGGAGATTTGTTTCAACAAAATTAAAAATAATATGTTTATTTGACAAAAATGTATAAATTATTATACACTAATTAATCTAGCATAAGAATGTTGTATGAAAATAAAAAAAAATATATTATTATTAAGCATAAAATATTATTGACCTCCTAACAATATATATTATAGAGAATAGGATCATTATCTTTTTTTATATTATTTTATACTTTTTATTAATTATTAAATTTAAACACTTTTAATAATTAAAAATAACTTAAAATATATGTTAATTATATTTATTCAATTTCATCTCAATTATTAAAAATACATAACTACCACCTCTATAATATCACATCAATTTATATTAAAATGTTATATTTTCATTGTTATTGTTTATTGAGACGTGAATTAATAAAGAAATCAAATATCCAAACATTATGATTTAATTATAAAATCAAAATTAAAAAAAGTAATTTATTAAAAAATATATGAAAATAATTACATTTTTAAGTATATTTATTAAAATAATCATATCAAAAAAATTTTTAATTAAATAAATTAAAAATATACATTTAAATAATATTATTTTTATAAAAATTTAAAAAATAATTATGTTTAAAAATATCACGTTAAACATGTTTTTGAATACACTTTTAAATACAAATATATTTATTATTTTAATTTTTACGAAGATATTATTATTTAAAAAAAATATTTTTAGTTTATTTAATTAATATTTTTTTAATCAGATTATTTTAATAAATATATTTATAAATACGGTTATTTTTGTAAAAAAATCCTAATTTATTACAAATACGTATTTTTTTAATAAACTTTAGAAAAACATGATGAGGTGGATTCCAATTCCTTGCGGGAGAAATGGAGAAGGTAAAATGATGGCGGCGGTTGTTTTTAAAGAAAGGACACGTGGAGCTCTTATGGATACTTACAGTAACATTGTCGGCCATTTTGCGTTGTCCTCTACGTTCTGGCTCACGCATCGCAGATGGCGTGGAAAGCACGCTCTTGCATTTTAGTTAACCAGTGTCCTCCTTTGTTTGGCTCTCTTTGAATAAAAGTAAATTATAATTTACCAAATAAAATCTGAATAACAAGTATTTGTCATTTTAACAATGCTATTATTTATAAATTGTATACTTTTATTAAAAATTATTTTTAATTAATTATATTTAAATTATTTTATCAAAGTAACATTAATTAGAAAATGTGTTTCCATTATAAATAAACCAAGCTACTGTAGGTTTGTTTTGTAAGGTCAACAATAGACATGTTCCTCGTCACTTTGTATATTTCGTATCATAGTTTAACATTTTTTTCAATTATTTTGAATTTTTTGAAAAGATAGACTTTTCTTAATTTGTGTCAACAAAAAGCAATTATTTAACATTTTTAAAATTAAATTTATTGCTCAATATTTTTACAGTACAATTCAGATTTTAATGCCTAAAATGTAGATCGTGAACAAATTACAAAATGTGTAGTTATGTCATTTTTCATTATAACAAGAAGAAAGCCATTTTCCTAAAATTAAAGTATTTATTTCAAATAATTGCGCACCTTTTGTGACTTACGACTTTTATGAATAATAAATACAAGCTTTCAAATTGTTGAAATGTAAAAATTTAGAATTTAAAAAAACATTACGTTGAAGAGTGAAGGGGAATTTACACATATAAAAATAACAATTTAACAAAAATTTGCTTAAATTAATAAGTACGTCCCCTCTATTTAATGTCAATATTTTTTTTGCCCTTAATTTTAACCAACATATGTTTCAATTTAAAACATATTATTGTGTTTTAACCAACATATTATTGCATGCAATTATTATAATAATAAATTTAAAACAAATTTCAATTTAGTCCATCAATATTAATAAATAGTATTTAATTTAATCTGTTTTACGTATTTGTACGACACATTCTTAAATTTAAATATTTCAATCACCTTCACTTTTATCATTCAACTTTGTTATTTTCTCACTTTCTCATAATTTTATTCTTTAACTTTATTAATGAAAAAATGTGATTTCAAAAAATATTAGTTATTTTCTATTTTATTAAAATTTTTTATATTAAATTAACTCTATAAAGATACCTTAAATAATATATAAGAAATAAATAATTTAAAATTTTAAAGTATACTAAATTTTTATTATTTGATTTTTTTGTCTTAACAAATACTTGTTTTAAAAAATGTAAGCTTTTATGGCTAAAGAAAACATCGCAGATTTAAATAAAAACCTTAAACTTTTGATAAATGTTTAATAATACAGGTGATTACACTCTTGAATCTTGCATAAATTATATTATAAAGTTATCTCTTGATTTTTTATTTTATTAAATAAACGTGAAAAATATTAAATTAATATTTTTGGTCAAATTCACCTAATTGCTGATAATTAGTGAATTTTTTCTTTAAGCATTCCCTTTTCTCTAACATCAAAGGCATGTATAAATTGTCCTAGAATGAAAGATTTTTCAAAACTAATATTTATTCTCAGTTTTTCATTGGCTACAAATTATCAATAACAGCAAGGATTTAAATATCAAGAATCTTAATTTAATACTTTAATCTCGTATTTCCTATCGGAACAAAAATACAATAAAACTCTAAATCCATTTCAAAAATTGTTCGTTATGCAAAAACTAAACGATCGTTGGAATTATGCTAAGTATACATGAGAAATTTTATCATCAATCCTAAAGCATTTCAAATATCTAAAATTACAATTTTCAAACATCTTAATAACAAAGAAAGTATTATTTGTGGTCGTTTAAATTAGATTCCGTCGTCGACCTGCTGCCGTCGATCCTTCCATGCTGGAAGGGAAAGTAAAATTCAAATAATGTTTTAATATTCATGGATATCATGATTTGGACATGGAATTGCCGTTACGGATACGAATTCATAATTGTAACCCTTATAGGGTGTAATCAGAATTTTTGCCAGTGGTTTTAGTATCAATTCACTAATTTGTGGTTGGGCCGAAACTTATTCCAACATCTGGGACCAAGGTTTGGGCAACCCTCGTACGGGGATCAAGATTAAAACCGACGGAAAATCCCGTCGCGGTTTCAGTTCAGTGGGAAGGCGACCTCGTAGCTTGAAGCCGTCTCGGGTAGTATACCGAGTTCATTGTAGCCTGCAGTAATATTTGTTTAGGTAAATTTCTAATGCCTTATCACTACTTTTTTTTGTTTCTCGAGAAAAATCAGCAGGAAACGGAAAAGTTTCCGGCGACTTCCTTCGTTACAGGATTGCGTAATGGAATACTTTTGGAGAAATGTAATGTATAGATAGTTATCGTCTTCGCTCAGCTGGTAGAGATTAAGAAAATTAAATTGATTTTTAACAATTCACTATTGCTTTAGAAATTGCGTCGGAATAGTTTTTTTCTTTAAATTTAACTAAGAAACTCATTTTCACTTGTCATAATCAGTCAAACTGAAAATGAAGGCTTGATCGATCACATTAATTCAGCATTCTATTTTGATTGGTGTAAATGCTTGAGTTCATTTTATTTAGTTAATTTATTCATGTTTCTAGGTATATTGACTGTAAAACAAGGAATCTACTTAAAAGTAGTACCAATTTTTTTTTTTTTTTTTACTACATGAACTCTTTTTATAATTTTCAAAAGAACTATATGATTTTCATGTGTTTCTGTGTTGAGCTTTTTGGGAAGAATTTGAGTAAGTCTTCGCCTATTTCATCTGAATTTCTTTATATGCTGCTTCCTTTTCTTTTTTTGGGGTTGGGGTTTGGGGGGTTGTTATTGTTTTTGATTTGCCAATCTAACTGTGTTAGTTTCTTTTCTGTTAGATAATTCGATTTATTATTTTTGCCAGATATTTATTTACAAAGTGAGCTTTTGAAGTCATGGTGGGCTGGCATAGGCATTTGCAGTCAGTGCTTCGTCAGATTGGAAAACGGCTGGACCATAATTACACTACATCTTCCAACTTTTCGTGCTCTCACTTACAGTCCTCTCTTTTATGTCGTTAGTCTATCTTAAAATTTTTCCATGCAAATATATTATTATATCTTTCTATCTTGACTGAACAAGAATCGAAGACTGAAGTTATTGCAATGTGTTTATAGTTACTTATGGAGAAAGATTAATTGCCTGCCTTCTGATTGATATTAACACGGCCTTGTTCTTATTCTTGTTGAACTTTTATTGTTATTTCTGTACGCTTTAATGTACCTGTTACAATAGTCATATAAAATTTGAGGGCCAAATGAGATGTGCTTTTGCAGGTGAGTTACCGCATCTACAAAGGTTCTGGAAATTACCTTCTACAAACATCACTAGTCCTTTGTATCAGTATTTACAACAGTTGGTAATACTAACATGTCCTTTCTATTTTTACATGGTACTTGGTACGAATTGAAATATTTTCTACATACAGCTTCCTTTGTTTATCCTTTGCAGCAAGGATAAATCAATAAATGCAAGGTGCCAATTAGCCATGACATATATTGAGGGGCCTAAAATGTTCTCTCATATGAGCTGTAAATATATATATGATCTGAAAATAGATTCAATGACATTGCACACATGCTGACATGATTTAGCACACTTGAGCATATTCATATTTTACTTCGATAAATCATCTTTAAGGATTAAATTTTCTGGTTAATGCATTGGCAACAAGTTATGATCAGTATGTGTTTTTTGGTTTGACTGTAGATATGTGCATATTGACGGGGAGATGCTTCTTTGTCACTATCTATAATTTTTTTTTTTTTTATTGTACTTGCATGTTGAAGATTCTAATAAACAGTTCTGCTACTAGCATGAGTTGAAGATATAATGTTGGATTTGTTTAACCTTAACACGAATTAATGACTAGACCTCATTCAGAGAATGGGTTTCATTTTTCAAAATGTAACTGCACGTAATGTTTATTTTTTCTTATTTTGGGCTTCGCTTTCTTAATTTGTCATATATTCTTGTTGTAGAACATTTCCAGTTCTGTAACGTTGCTAGCAAATTCATCCGAAGAAACACCTGTTTCATCTCCACTGACTCCTGTCTTGGCTATAGAAAGTGGGAAAACTGATGACCAGAAGGTGGCTAAACCCTCTAAAGTTCAGGCAGTACTAAAGGGTATAAAGCAGGTACTAATACAGAAAAAATTACTAGAAATTTTATGTTCATTGTTTTTGTGATTTGAGCATGAAATTGGAACATTGGCTTGGAGATCTTTTGATAATTGGCTCTCTCTTTTTTTGTTCTTTCATTTCTTTTTCCCCTCCACGTACTAATGCATGAAAGAGATAAGACAGATCATTTTATCCAACTCCCTACCACTTTCTTCTGAATCATTAGTTTTTTGGTGATTCATCTGTATATCTACTGGAATTTCTCCAAAACCAGTAGCTGCAGTCCTACTCTTTCCCCAAGAAATTTGAAAACCCCGCCCCCACCCCCAAACCAGATAAAAAATAAGTCATTCCAGCTTTTTTTGCACTCAAGTTTACTGTTAACTGTTCTTGGCAATTATTTTTTTGTCATATATTAGATTTGAATTTATTTCTTAAAAAATTGTGATATATTGGATGGTTTATCACAACAAATGGTGAACATTAATGGAATTCTAGCATAGGCCTATTTCCTTCTGCTTGTGCTCCTCAAATTCTTTATGCTCTATTGTGCATGTGATATTATTATCTTACTTTTATTGTTCACCACTAGATTGTATTTAGTTCACTTGCTTGTTTTAGAGTCCTAAAAAGGTCAACTTGGTTGCTGCATTAGTACGTGGCATGCGTGTGGAGGATGCATTGTTGCAGTTACAAGTGACTATAAAGCGAGCTGCGAAAACTGTTTATCAGGTGATTTAGCCATTTGACACTTCAGGTTTCCGTCAAGCAGGATGAATTAAAATTTTGACATTTTCGTAGGGTAGGTATCAGCCCCTGGACACGAGCTGTGTTATTTGATACAAAAGCATAAGTATTTAAACAAATCTGAGTTTTGAGGCTAGGCTTATTTTGGGATGCACTTTTTCCAATTTGTTCCAAATATTTAAAGGAACGAAAAAATGATTAAAAATGAAAAGATGCTCATTTTCTGATTGAAAAAAAATAAGGTGAGGAAAGATACTCATTTTCTGGAAACATTATCCAGGCTAATCATAACTTTCTCTCTACAAGTATTTTCCAAATATATGCTATTATCTTGTAGATGGTACAATCTTCTCAAAGTTTACTAAAATCAGTATGCTAAGTTTGTTTTAACAATTCCAATTTAAGAGGAGAATGCACATGATTCCTAAGAACAACAGAATTTCAGACTTAACGAAACTTAAATCTGTGTGCTATGCAGGTTATTCACTCTGCCAGAGCAAACGCAACCCATAACCATGGGTTGGATCCAGACCGTCTCCTTGTTGGTGAGTAACTCAAGTGAACTTTTGTGTGCATTTCTTTTTACTTTGCTCACTCCACACGTTTTAATCTTTCACAGCTGAGGCATTTGTTGGGAAGGGATTTCACAAGAAGAGAATCAACTACCATGCTAAAGGAAAATGTGGACTTAAAGTAAGGCCAGAATGCCGTTTGACAGTGGTAGTGAGGGAAATGACAGCTGAAGAGGAGGCTGAAATAGCTAGGCTGAGGGTCAACAACTTCCGCAAACTCACTAAACGAGAAAGTCGACTCGTGCCTCATAAGCTTATTGAGACAACTCCAATTTGGAACCGCAAAGGCAAAAGTAGCAATCATGGATCAAGTATGTCTACTACATGAGTCAAATTTCTGTTGGGCTTTCACATTTTCTTTAAGAAAGTTTTGTAGAAGTATTTGACACTCCGTGACTTCAAAGGTCTCTGCATCTATGTAGGAATGATCTCTGTAGAAACTTGCTATAATATGCCAGAATAAATCATGTGCAAATGTGGTTTTAAAAGGTTGCTTGTGGTTTTGAATTTACTTCTATGCAGACTTTATGCGAAAATATTTCCATTTTAATTTTTTGTTGCAAGGAATAATTTTCTTATAATGGACATATGCACCCTTGTTACTGCTGATTGAAAAAACAAGAAAACAACTTTCGGATCCTATCTCCAGTTTTTGTTGGTGGAGATATACTCTTATCACATTTTAAACAAAGGTACGTTGTTCTATAGTTATTTTATTTTCTTCAAATCATTCTTTGGTCTTCGGTTGCAAATCAAAAATTTGTTAGTAAACACTGTTTTAAATTCACTTAGCTATTTCTTATAAATTACTTTAAAAATGATATAATTAAAAAATTCTAAATGTTACTAAAAAATAATTGATGTTATCAAATATGTTTGTGGAAGGGCATTAAACATATCCTTAATCAAATAAAAAACAGCTCCCGTACATTTTATCTTGTTTTGGTTTCAAAGAACAAGAAAGTTGTCTTAAATTGTGAAATAATTTGGTGTCAACATATATAAATATGTATATCATTCTAAAAATATATGAATTTTATCAAACTATTTTTAGGAATCATTATAATATCAAAACGAAATAAATAAGTAATTCTTATCCTAAATTAATATTTATTGAATCCTTTGAACTGGCAGCACGATTTCAAAAGAGGTGGTCTAATCCATTAAGCAATCGAATAGAGCTGTTTGTTCAGATAATATTACAACAAAAAACGTGATGCGCATTGACATGGAATCAAATTTTATATTGATGTAAAGTCCTCCCAATAAACGTATAATCTCATGATCGACTACTTTTTCACGAACACAATAAATATAAGTTTGGAGAAGACAATTCTAAAACTAGTGTTTTGCGTACCAGGTAGTGCTGCCTTGCATCGCATGTATAAAAATTCAAAATAAAAAAATTAATAAACAAAGAAACAGTCATCAAAATTAACAGTATATCTTCCTTGAAAATAATTCATTTCTAGAAACTATAATCTTGTGAAATCCAAATTCAACAAAATAAAAATATGAATGAGATTTTGTAATTAACAATCATAAAACATGTACGGAACTTCTAAATAACTTGTAATGAAACTATTGAATACAACAAAATAAAATTTCTACCAACAAACAGTAATGGAAATAACTGGTATCCTTAAACTGTACTCTGCCATCATCAGGTATTGTGACCTGGAAAAGGATGATCCAGTTTATTCTGAACACTCGTCGATCTCTTCATCAACGTCGTCGTATGACGATTTGAACCGCCGCCCGTAGCTATTATACTGCTATGATTTTTTCTTTCGATAGCGAAACGGAGAAAGTAGAAAACGTTCATTTCTTCGTCTCCGGAATCTCAACTTGTTCCGATTCTTGTCGATTACTTGCAGCCAGGGCTAGATCGTAGTTAGCGTTGGCAACTTCCGCGTCATTCGCCTTGTTGCCGCTCTTTATTCGCAACTTCAACACGGTTCTTGTTCCGTTTCTGTTTCCGTTTCCGTTTCCTGCACCGTCAGCAACAAGCAGTCTTGCAGTAAAAGCGATTGCAACGAAACAGTTGACGTCATTGTTATGTTTCTTCGGAGGCAATTGATTTTAAAAAATTGGAAGCAATTGTCGAATTATTATGGAGGGAAAGGGCAGACTTATTGCGGTTTGAATGGGAATAGAGAAGCGGATACGTGTACAGTTTAGATGTTAAGATGTTTGACACGCGTACAGCTCAGATGATACTGATTCGCATGGGATTACCGATCAAATGCTTGACAAATTTTTATTTATTTATTTATTTATTTTTTTCAATTTCCTAGCTTTAATTCAAGAAAGTTTTGTTTTTCTTCTTTTTATTTTCCAAAAATATTTCTCTATTTTTTGGATAAATGTATTACAAGCTTAACAAACAAAAATTAAATATTGTTTGAATAAATTTAATTATTAATAAGACTATATATTCATACCTATATTTATTTTAAAAACTTACTTCATATTTAAAGATCGTAGGCGAGTTATTAACTAAATACAAAAAGATTCAAAGATTTTCAAAATTTTTAAACCACGCAAAGTAGGCAAGCTCCACTGAAGACTCAAACGCTTAAGAGGCTCAAGTTTTCTTAATTACTTACAAATTTGAAATAAAAACACACCCAACTGCTAAATGCTCATTTAAAATGAGCATTTAGGTTAAATTTTAAGAGTGAACTTTCTTTAGGTATTTAGAATATATTTATACAACTATTATATTTCTCATTGATTTCAGCTAATGTTAATTACTCATCTGCTTATATACGTAACAATTAATAATTCTATTTGATAATACAAAAATTATAAAATATCAGCTATAGGTAACCCGTTGTAAATTTTTTATTATAATTGCATTTTTTTTCCAATTTTAATTTCTTAATAAGTTAAAATTATTTTAAAAATATAAAATTAGAACGAAAATGGAAGAAAAGTATAAAGTTGAATTTACCATAGCATAACCCACTTAAAAAACATAGCATCAAAATTTCACAAATATCCTTAATCAAACTCATCTTTTTAATGGCAGATGAAAAGAAAGTGAATCACGTAATCAATTTTACATTTACATTTCATCATTTCAGTACTAGATGCATAAACAAAGTGAAGAGTAATCACACTCAAGTAATATTTAGAAATGAAATATTAAAAAAACAAGGGAAAAGACTCTCACCCATTGATCAAAGCTAACATATATTCAACAATAATACTAGGAAAGTCCAAGTTATGTTTCAACTTTCAATCCAAATTATAAATTTTACCAAACTTTACCAAAATATCACTATTACATCACCACCTGGAATACTCTGAGATAGTTACTTGGAATGCCTACTATTAGATCCATTCAACAATAACAAAGTATAATGTTAAAACCAACTTGACAATTTGGTGAATAGAAAACCAATTGCAACAGACACAACTGAGATAAAAAGTGCTTGATGTATACATTGAACATATAATACAAATGCTCTTATCACTGTGGCGCATCGATACTTCTTTGTCTGAAGATATCAATACCCAAATAATCAATAGAGCCATGAACAGCAACATGAGGCTTCCCAACTTTCACTCGAACAGCAGATATTTGAGGGAATTTTGTCAGAGTGGTGGATGAAATGAGTTCAGCCACAGATTCTAGAAGATTATGAGGCGGTCCTTCCAATACTTCCTTCACTATGCTGTTAGAATGCAAACATCAATAAAACCATAATGATAAGTAGCAAAACATGATGTCAATGACTAAAGTTGCATTTGGTTTGGTTTATGTTATGGGCAATAGAGTTTTTCTAATGGTAGAAGTTTTTTCCAAAATTTTTGCATTCTTTGATTGTAATAAGAGAACTTATATGGAAATTCAAAACTGTTTTCTCTCCATTCAGCGGTAACTTTAAATTTTAGGCTTTTGGAATTATAGACTTTTTTGCTTTTTTAAAAATTAACTTTGTTTGGCATATCATTATTTTATTTTATAAATTTTACTTTATTTCTCTCATAATGTAAACATAAAAACTTCTTTCTTCATTTAATTACACAACTTTTGTTCAAAGAAGTGACTCTACTTGAAGAAACTCCATTTAAAAAAGTTAACCTATACCAAATTGATTCTAAAGAGTATTTTAAGAGAGTTCACATCTAGTGGGAAAACATAGCAAATTAGCTACCATAGTTGAAAGATATAGCACAGGAAATGAATTGTTGATGAGAAAAACACAAATGTTGGCAACAACATCATTTTAACTCAAAGATAATATATAGACAATTTGAGGAATTATAAAGAATGGTGTAAATGTTTTGCTTACCGGTAAATCTCAGTATAACTAACAGTATCAGCAAGGCAGTCAGTTTTACCAGCTGTCTGAAGATCCATCCAGGCATCAACATCTATCAAAAACTTCTGACCGAGTTTCCGTTCTTCGGGCTTCACCCCATGGAAACCATGGAACTTCAATCCCCTTAATATGAGTTTGTCTCCCTTCATTATCTCAACATCTTCCATAATAGATCCTGGAGAAGCTCACTATTATTAGCTGCACACAAGAAAAACTGAAACAGACCAAGCATCAAAAATAGGCATTACTAATACCACATTGATAATTAAAGAGACATTGTAACATTCTCTAACATGTAAATAAAGATTAAAGAGGTAATCTTCACAATATGCATTACTAATACCAGTATCAATAAATGACGACGTTAACCCACATTCAATAGGCATTTATAAATGCAAGAAACATTAAGCCAAAAGTCCATCACCAGACCCAAGCATTCTGTAGTTGTGTTTCCTTCCAGCTTATAACAATCAACTTATAACCATCTGAAGTTTCTTAACACTACGAGTGCAATTTCTCATTAATCATAAGATAATGTTTCTTAACCACTTGCTCACTCATACTTGACATCCCTAATATACCCTGAGATAAGTTAGTACTAATGATAATAAAAGCCTCCTTAACCAATGAATAGGAATGCTTGTATTCAGTTCCAAGAAATTCATGTTTTTAATAACAAACCCAATAGTCTAACAATCCTAGTTCTAGAGCTTTCTTTTTTTTTCTATCCACTGGTTAGAAGTACGGAAACAGAGACAGTATTGTCATCATTCCATAAATATGATAGTATCGGAAAAAAGTAAAACATAAAAGAATTCAAAAAAAACAACAGAATACTCTAGTTCTAATTGCCATTAAATCGAATACGTTTTGTGCCCGTTACTCCGATATCAAACACAATATTTGCAAATCCACAAAATAAAGCATAATCTTGACAAATCGGAGAGAAAATGAAGATGGAGGTTAAAAAGTACAAGATGCTATTGCTACTGAGCATGCAAAACACACATGACCACAAGATATTTACTTCAAACTCTTGAAAAAACCGAGTTCATTTTTTGAAAAATCCATACCCAAGAATAGCAAGGCAAAGGAATTCGTCTGGTTTGTGGCACTGCAAAGATTGTTAATTCAAGCTCTATTCGTGGCGATGAAATGATTTTGATGGGTACTTAGAAGCAGGAATGTATAGCAGTTGGTGGCGTTCACAGGTGGATGTGTTTTTCTGGTTGGGAAGAACTTGCATTGCCTTGGATTGTATTTCTTTCTTTATTCTTGTGCGAATTACAAATTGGCATGATGGTGCTGGATTCCATAAATAAATAAATAAATTATATAAAACATCCAATAATTTTATTAAATTAACACATCTCTTTGTATTATGATACGAGAAATTTGTTATTTTTGTAAAATTATTAAATAATTTTTAATATTTGTGCTTTTTTGAAAAAATCCTGACATGTTTGAGTTGCATGGATCACTCTCTTGCGAGAGAGAGAAAAAAAAAAAGAAAGGGAGAAAAGAAAAGCCACTCTCGAAATATTCTAATCCATGTGAAATGATTAAGATAAGGATTTTAAAAATAAAATAATTCTATTTAAGAATATATGTACAGCTAATAAAGTGCTATATTTGGACTCCTTATCTATTATGTCAAAAATATGGATGTGTATATTATTAGAACCCAACCCAACCCCAGCCCAATTGTTTCGATGTTCACTCAATGTTTGTTAAAGAAAACCACCACCTCCGACTTTTGAAAATACAATTTACTGCCATAACCACAATCTGTTTAACAGTTCGAAATTTGATATCGTCGTTGATTGAATAAGAAGCTTATATATACACTGTAAAACAAGATTTCGCCGATACCATTACTCTTTCTATGGCACATTTTAAAACTGTACACTGTTTAATACTGTTTCTTTCCCATCTCTATTTACAGTTCTGGTAAAAATATGCTGCGGATAGAACTTGCTGCTTCTAAAGTTGTATAAGGCTACCGAAAGAGAGAAATCTCATCTCCATTTCTGTTCCTCACTGTGATAAATAACCGCACAATTATGTTCTATTTAGAAATTTGAGATTCTCCGATACAAAAGGACATAAGCAGCGGATGTCTTAATCATGTCTTCGCTGACAGGATAAACCTTGTCATCGTCAAACTCATGCCATCTGTTATGCCCAAGCTGCAAACAAGAAAAAAAGCAACGAGAAATATTTGTACTAAGTGAAGGACGTGTGTATGCCAACATTTATTACAAAAGCAATTCACTCGTAACAAGGAATAAGTCTAAAAGGTTGAAAATATAATACTGAAACTACAAAAATGTGGATCCGAGAGAATTTTGAATGACAAAACGAGTTTAGACCGGTGCAAAAAACATATAACATAGCTACAACACAGCCATTCATATAATGGATTAAACGATCACACATACAATGATACACAGTCACGCCAACTTCAACACATCTACCAACTCACTAGTAAACCATAACATCCTTAACCTTAAACCATTACTGTTTAATATTTGAAGTTGTCATTCATTAATACATTTAACAGTGTCTTTCTTCGGAATGTATGTGACAAGGCCACCTGCAATTCCATGCATTAAATCTCGAAGCAAGCATAAAACCTTGACCTACTTTGTAAATTTTGACTTTCTATAAACTCAAAAATAGTTCTATTAGAAAAGAGTATTTACAGAGTAAATGATTCATTTTTATCATGCTGGTTCTACGTGCAATGCCATCAACGTAATGTAACTGACATCAACCAATAAGAGGAAAAAATAAACAAATAGGAGTAAGCACAACTTACATCAACAAATGCAGTTTAGTGACCGCCTCCCATGCCTCCATAATGATTACTTATTGCATACAACACATTTTGATTGGACAATTGGACATTCCTATGGGAAATATAATTTGAGAGATCAAGATCATCAATTGGAAAGTCAACATATGTTTCCAGCTTGCTCTTCAAAAATCGGCTGTATGAGAACCTCTTTAAATGAATAACCAAGATGTCAGGTAATCCCCAATGATATAATTTTTTCCTGGCTTGCAGATGCTTCTCGCATCTGGGACAGTACCTAAATTTACGCATATTTGAAATATCTGGATTAGAGAGACAAAAAGAATATGATCTGACAGTTCCATGATTAAAGTTGCCATATAGTCGTGGAGATAACAATGAACTACAAACTCAAAAAGTGCAAGAAAGCTGTGCATATATAATTAAAATTACTAATTAGAGTACACACTAACCACATATCTTTTGGTCCCAGGGGCTCCTCCTTCGACAAGGCTTCAAGGCTTTTGAATAGAGAAACAGATTCTTGAGGTTTGCTCGTGAATAACTGGGCCCTAAAACGTCCATCAATGAGCTGAGAATGCTTGTATCATATTTTTCAATCATCTTTTCTGGCCGGTAAACAAGTATATTAACAGTTTGTTGGAATATAAGATTGATACTGCTTCATTCATCTCTATTTCTGTAGGTTCTTTTGAATCTATATAGTAGAATAGGAAGTTGTCACCCAAATGAGTCATCCCCTATTTCACTGTCTGAGACTGCATCATTATCTGATACAGTGGGGATACTAGCATCCTCCACCACTAAATCTTCATTAGCCATATCCCTCGCATCATAAGAATCATTTGAGATGTCTTCAACAGGCATTAGAAATGGACTGAGTAATTTCATAAACACACCATAAATGTCAGACCCGTTAGTTAGATTGGATGAAATTCCCACAAGAGGAGTGCCAAATATTTTCCAATCTGATGTTAACCTCCCTAAACTGCAATACCTGTCTCAAGAATAATCAAATTAATAATAGATAGCACCAATCACTTTCATGAATATTTCATGAGAGATTATGAAAAAGATGTTTAATAGTCTTTTTAAAAGATAATTTAGAAGCTCATATGTGTGTATGTGCGTGCACACGTTAGCTGCAATTTGGTGTAGGTTTCAAGCATGACCAAGAAGAAGAAATCTTTTTGAAGCAGTGGGTTAGATTTGGGGAAGAACAAGATAAAAATCCTGAGATAGTCCTGGCACAGAATATTTAGATATGAGAACAGGCTCAAGAGAGACAAAATTGCTTGAATAGTATTTGGGCAGTAAAATGGTCAAACAATGCAAAAGATATTTGTTAACAATCATCAGTGCCTTTTTTAGCTGAAGAAAAATGTTATAAAGACTTCAGAGTTTGCGAAATAATTTAACGCCGTTCCCTTTAACATGGGTACAAAGAGAGATAGTAGCTTATTTTCTGCATCCTTTGTAATTACTCCAAAGAGACACTACATACCATGGAAGTCCATATAAATCACTTATAATCCTGAGATACTTTGATACAGTTATGATTGATATATTGACACTACATATAATTTCAAGCATTAAAGATAATTCACAAGCCACCAACTATTGTCAGGAGAAGGATATAATTTCAAACATAATCATACACGACAGTTTGAGAATCTCTTTAAATGTCTGTAAATCACAAATAATTTCACTGTCAATTAATATATCAGATTTTATAAATAACAGATGAGTAAACACTCTCAACTAACATCCGCTGTAGGCCATCTATAGATGTGCAAATTTCCAGGATGGCTAATTGAGTTATAAACATAGAATATGCATTCTTCATCTGCCATCACAAAATTTATGACACACAGACAAAGAAAAGTGCACCATAGTAGATGATAAATTAATTCAATCATTAAATGAAGCTGTCAATAACTATAACAGGAATCCAAAAAGCTTACTTTTCCTTCCTCTGATGCATGAACACAACAAAGGAGGAGGTCTCACTATCCTTGGGTAATCGATAAGTGACTAGTATGTCTTGATCTCTGATCAACGCCAATGAATCAGACAACTCATCCGGCAAACGGAAAATCTTATTCCTGTATATCAGCATACCAAGTATAAAATGGAGCTCAAGTCACAAATTGTAAATTTGAATACCACATGCACGAACAAATTTTAAATTTGAATGCCCAACTCCATATAGCATTTCTAGGTTTCTCATCAAATACAAGAGCAGGTATTAATACCATGTGAAAATAAAATCATTTGATGACAGTGGATAATCTCAATGGCATTTTACCTTACATTACTTAGGTAGCCTTTTTATTTAATATCTGAAATCTAACAAGATCTAAACATATAAATAAAAGTGATATGCTTGTTATTCATTCATTGCATTTGGATATAAACATCTGAAAAATAGTAATTTAACATATCATCCCCTTATAGATGATAATTCTATATAAGATGAAATAAATAAAATTTATATTATTATTTTTAAAATTTCAACTAAATAAACTCTTTTAGATATTTGTCTTCAACATCAGGTAAAAAATGTTTAACTTAATTTTATTCAGATGAAACTATCAAAGTTTTAGCGTTAGGTTGAAAAACAGAGTTTAAATACATCTGAATGATTGAATAT
>JAWDEX010158673.1:0-19256 GCA_035221805.1 Trichilia hirta | reverse complement strand
AATTAATTTATATATTTTTAATATAAAATATTATAAATTAAAGTATTAAATTTTAAATTAAATTTAAAATATTTTTTGATAAAAAAATTAATTATTTTATTATAAATTTTATAAGATAAAAATTTAGAATTTATATAATAAAAAATAAAAATTTTTAAGATAAAAATATATAATTTTATTTTATATAATGGAGATATTTATTATTTTTTAAACTGGGAAGGAGTATTTGCTATAAATTTTTTTACAGCGTGTTTAGTTTTTAAGAAAAGAGTAGGGAGAATTTGTCTCTCTCCCTAATTTTAAATGAAACTGTATGGTGCGGTTTTTTAATTATAGCTGTAAACCTCGGTCATTTTTTTGTTAATCTCCAAATAATATCAGATTTATATAAAAGCCGATGGAGGCGATGGGCCACCGCGTCTAACACACCAAAGGACACTCCGCTTCCCCTCTTTTTTTTTGGTTTTTTTAATTTTTCCTGAAAGCAGTAGCTTCAGACTGGGAGGCGATCCGTTCAAAAGTTGAATCTTCCGATCAAAAGGTCATGGACAATGGGCCGAGAGTAGCGATCGTCGTATTCGTATTGCGCGGGAAATCGATTCTGCTAGGTCGTCGCAGATCCTCCATCGGCGACTCCACTTACGCTCTTCCTGGCGGACACCTGGAGTTTGGTCCGCCTTAACCTTTTCACTAAATGTTATATGTTTTTTACTTCCGTTTTTTTTATTTATTTTGATAATTGAATCTGAATGTTTAATCATAAATCCAAGGATTGGGTCGGTTTTCGTTTGAATTTAATTTTGAAGTTTTCATAATTTCAGGCGAGAGCTTTGAGGATTGCGCATTAAGAGAATTGAAAGAGGAAACAGGTTTGGATATTGAGAAAATAGATTTCCTAACGGTGACAAACAATGTATTCCTGGAGAAACCAAAACCATCCCATTATGTAACCATATTTATGCGTGTTGTTTTGTCTGATCCGAATCAAGTTCCCCAAAACGTTGAACCCGAAAAGTGTTGCGGTTGGGATTGGTATGATTGGGACAATCTTCCTCAGCCATTGTTTTGGCCATTACAGAAAATGGTGGAAAGTGGATTCAATCCATTTCCAAGTCCAACTAAGTAGAAGTTGAAGAACTTAATATTGTTCTATTGTAGCTTTTGCTAATATTTATTCGTGTAACGACTGATTTGAATCTTAATGTAACATCTCTGCTATGTTTGTTGGGTTTCCCTTTCAATGTTTTGCAAGTGTTAAATAGCACAGTGCATAGCTAATGGCACAACTAGGTGGAGAGGGAAGTTAAAAGAGCATAGATTTTGTTTTTATATCTGTATTTCCAGTATAACAACAATGGGTCTCACCTAGTCTATTTAACAATGAGAATACGATGATGATTATATACTGAATACCATTACGTTGCAGTATTGCCCAAGAAACCTAAACGACTAACTCAGTGATAGGAAAACTGTTACAAAGTGGTGCTGTATTTTCCTCCTCTAGATAAGCTGGACATCAGTTTAGTACAAGCTGAGCTGGGTGTCTTTTTGTCTTCCGGAGAGAATCAGAGTAACGTGTTGATGGCCAAGAGTCTTGTTCTGTTCATGGACTGGGCTGCAAGAGTTGTCCTCATATTTATCAACGCAAGGAGTTGACCAGCCAAATCATACTTGTAATTTCAGTTAAGGATCTCATAGTTTAATCAAAAACTCATATAATGTAATTGAATCTGAATAGTTCATCGTAAGTAGCAGCAAAAGGATGGCTCCGTTTTCCTTTGTATTTTTGTCAAATTTATATAATTTTATTTTTTTACTGTCGGCAAAGATTTCAATTGGTTCATAGCAGAAATGCCACAGATCAAAAGAAAGGTTTGGGTCTCTTTGGGAAGTGTAAGTGCGAGAATTATGGAAAAACCTATACAGTGGTTTTACTTTGTTTCATTATTTCAGGATAAAGTTTTCGAGGGTAGTGCAGCAAGAGAAACGAACGAGGAAGAAGGGTTGGATATTAAGATACTAGAATTGATGATAGCAGGAACTGTGTATTCCAAAACCATGGCACTGTGTAACCATATTTATGCAGAAGTTTTGTCTGATCCAAAATCAAGTTCCCAAGATATCGAACCTGAAAAGTGTTACAGATGATTCGGATAACCTTCCTTAAACCATTGATTTGGCCTTTCCAGAAAATAGCGGAGAGCGAACTCAATCCATTTCCAAACAACTAGAGTTGAAGAACTTGACATGGTCCTACTATACCTTTTTGCTAATATCTATCCCTGTGAAGAGTGATTTGATAACATGCGTATTTGCAGGTACAATTTGAATCAATGTTGGTTTTCCCTTCAATGTTTTGCAAGTGTTGAAATAGTACACAAACGCATAAGACAAGTAAAATCATACTCACAATTTCAGCATTATTCACTCAAGAAAATAACAGAAATCACAGAACAAAAATGTATTTCCACTACTTCAATTCAATCCATTTTGTTCACATTTTTTCATCAACTTTTCCCTTGGCTTAACTGGTTTTAAAAAATCCAGCCTGCAACCTCACCATTTCTCTCAAAACCACAATCAAAACCGTCTCCATCTCTTCTCCTTCCTCTTCGAAAACTCCCAAACTCCTAGCCACCGCCTCTAACGTACTAACACAACCTTTAAACGGCTCTTTCCTTAACACCAACTCATCGCAGTAAATACTCCCACTGTTCACACTCTCCTCCACATCCAAACACGCCCTTATAGCTCCAATACCCTCCAACAATCCTTCGCTCGCCGTCACCATCTCTTTCGCGTACTTCCACGTCGCATCAAACACTATCAAAAGTAAATCATTTTTCGTGTTCAGCAACGGTTCGAGCTGCGATAGGTGACGGCGGGTACGGTTGAGGATGGCGGGAAGAGGTAGATGCTGGCGGGAGGTGATCGGTCGGTGAGATGGACTTCGAGGGTTTACGGGAGAGATGGGTTGTGATGTGGCGGAGAGATTTGGTTAAGAGACGGCCGGTGTTTAGTTTGTGGTTGGACCCGTTGGGGTGTTGGATGATGACGATTCTTGTGGAAATAGGAATTGGGTTTTCCGGGATGACGTGGCAGAGGAAGACGGCGATTGGATGATCTCAGTCGCCTCACGTATGTGGCCGCGGTGGAAAGTGACTGCTGCTGGAGGGGTCTCCTGAATCTTATTCCACGACGGATGGAAAGCCGATGTGCTTCGCGGATCAAGGGACTGCGAAAACGAAGCTTTTGCTTTGCTTTGTAGTTTGTGGCTTGATTTCTACTTTCGCTTCACTGGACACTGGACGGGCCCGATAAACGTATTCAGGCCCAGTTGTATTTGTTACTACGCCTCCTTCCCATCAACAACAGAATTCGATAGGCTAAACCACATTGTACATTTTGAAATCTATGAGATAATGACACTCTAGTCAAGAGCTAACTCTATGTTTAATTAGGTCATTTTCAGATAGAGGATGTTTATCAAAACTTACCAACTTGCCTTATTTATACATATTTAACGTCTAAGCCTTCCCATATTGAATTTGAAGAAATTGTTTGCTTTCAGTCATTGATCGTTCATGAGTTGGAGACCAATTCCTTTCTCGTACTATGGCCTTATTTGAATCTACTTAAAAATAAATTATTTTTTTTTATAAATTAAAAATTATATTAAAATTTATTTAATTTAATTTTAAAAAAATAACTTTTACTTTAAAATAAGTTAAAAGTAAAAAATAAGAAAGAGTTATTTTTTTGATTTTTTTCAAATATATTTAGTATTATTAAATCTTTATGATAAATTATTTCAATTATATTCTCATTAAATTTATAGAATTTTGAAAAAATTTAAGGATAATTAAGTAAAATTATCATAAATATATAAAAGGTTAAAAATTAAATCAAGAAATTTTAGTAAAAAAGTCACTTTTTTAAGACAAATTAATTAATTTTTATAAATATTATAATTTTTTTTAAAAAATAAAAAATTATAAATTATAAATTATAAGTAAATTCAAGTAAAACCTATCTGTGTGCGTGCGTGTGTGTGTGTGTGTGTGTGTGTGTGACGATGTGGTAGCGTATTAGCCAAAGATCCGCGTGGTCTATTAATATTCTTTCACGCGTGGTCTATAAATATTCTTTCGTTAATTTGTTAGCTCGATGCCGCAGATTTTTTACCTCACGAGCAAAGTAACTGTACTATTTTATATTCATATTTAAAGTCTTTGCCTCTTTGACAACAATTTGGAACACTTGTCCAAAGTCATTAATATTTCTAAATGTATATCTAATCACTTGTGATTAAGTCGTTGGCTAGGGATCATGGTTGGTGATCTACGGTTCTGGTCGGTCACATAGAACAAAATTAACAAAGAAAAAAAAAGGTATAACCAGTTGATTGTCATTTGCATTCATGGACTTTATTTATACTAACAGTAATAGCTAATCTTGTAATTCAACAAGAGTTTGACCTTAATGAATCAAACTCTACGCTTTGCAGCAGTCCATGCGGAAAATCCTGAACGAAAGAGTCTCTGATTGCCTAGGGATCGTTTACATGGAAAATGGGTAGACAATCATATAATCTAGCTAGCTACCACATTCTTCATCTTGTGTAGGATTAGGAAGAACAAGTTTATTGGCTCGATGATTATAGACATTATGATCATCACAACTGTTTACTGATTATTTCACTTTTTGACATTTATGCGTACAGTTTCTTTTTGGCTTATTTACAACAACTCATAATGAGCTGCAATCAACTAATCATTTTCTATACCCAAAATCCAGAGAGATGAACAATGAACATATCATATTATTAGGAAACAAGACACAAGGGTGGCTATTGTTGGCTCATGGAAATATGGGAAGTGGGTGATGGTGGGAGCATTGAAGGTTTAAAAAGACAGCGTTGGGATGGGAATACGAGACATTGATAGTCTTATTGGGTACGGTGGCTGTGGCTTTAGTCCTTACCTGCTCTTAATTTAAGTGTTTCCAACGTACATGCAGTCAAGCCTCTATCTTTCTCTCGCTTTTAGTCTTCTGTCTTTATTTTTCTTTTGTTATCCCCACACTCTTCCTTATTTTCAGCTTCAGCGCCCACACTACACGTCACTTCGATTAAGAAATAACACACAGAGCCCTATTGTCTTCTCAGATTCCTTTCCTGCCTAGTCTCCATTTCAAATCAACTTCTATTGTCTGCTTTCCTTTGTTTGTCTCTAGTAAGTTCCCCCGTTCAGGTTTCTTCTTTCTCTGCTTCCTATTTCTGTTCTTGTTCCAGTTGGGTGGGGGCTGTTCAACTTCTTTTTGTCAGGATTCTCTCACAAAAGTCATTTTTGAGTCCCACGGCAGCTGACAAACCAGACACAATCAAGAATAAATTCACACCATATGATCTGAATAACCAACATATTGAAAAATTAAAACATAATCAGATTCAGAATCTCTCTTATCTTTTTTTTCTTGTCTACTCTCTTCTTAGTCTCACCAAACTATTAAGACTCTTTGCACTTTGTTTCTTCATTAGTTTTCGCAGATGAGGACAATCATGGCCAAGACTCCCCATGATTCGTCTTTCTCTTTCTCCAGGAGATACTTCAACTGGAAAAAGAAGGTTGAAGATGAAGATGACATGAAAGAAATCTTAACAAACTCCTCATCTCTGCATTTCTGTGAGGAAGAGAAAGACGAGGAGCTTCCTGTTTCGGTTCCCACTCAAATTACTTCCATTCCTCCACGAAAGAAGTTTCCGGTCGTTGCAGTTTCAAAGCTCCGATCAGCAGCTCTTACTGTTTTTGGTAAGAGTCGATCGTCCTGTCACTCAGGTTTAGGTAATCGAGTGATAGGAACCCTTTTTGGATACCGACGTGGACATGTACATTTTGCACTTCAAGAAGATGCCAAGTTAAGTCCAGCCTTCCTGATCGAACTTGCTACACCAACAAGAGTTTTGGTTCGAGAAATGGCCTCAGGGCTTGTCCGGATTGCTCTGGAATGTGAAAAGAAGACCGAAAAGAAAGGCTTGAGGCTGCTGGAAGTGCCGATGTGGAGGACTTACTGCAATGGAAAGAAATGCGGGTATGCAATAAGGCGTGAATGCGGGACTGAAGTACTAAAAATTCTGAAAGCTGTTGAACCTATTTCCATGGGAGCTGGCGTTTTACCAGTAAATGAAAGTGGTGATGGGAATGTAAGTGGGTCGGAAGGAGAGCTGATGTACATGAGAGCAAGGTTCGAAAGGGTGGTCGGTTCTAAAGATTCAGAAGCATTTTACATGATGAATCCTGATTGCAGTGGAGGTCCTGAACTTAGTTTTTATCTGCTTAGGGTTTAGTAGATCTCAAGTATAAATTAAACCAATAGTAAAAAAGAAAAAGTAAATGGTGTATTTTGTTGCAGTTTCGTTTTTGCTTTGGGAATAGAACGGGGGTGGGTCTGTATCTTGCTTTTTTGATCGTATGTAATTTGGAGATGAAAAGTACGATCATATGATAAATCCATGAGTATGTATACTGCGTTCTCTTTTTTGGAAATGGCAACAAGAAGCAAACGTAGTTCCCGTCTTTCTCAGAAACTCTTTTTCCTTTTTATCTTGGTTCTGTTATCGTCTGTTCATATCAATGACGCCTTTGGCTTGGGTTGAAGACTTTCTAATTTGTCATCATAAAGGTCATTTATGTATTACCTTTTGTAGTTTCACGTTATATAGAACAACAACATATGAATTGCATACAATAAGTTGAATACAAAGTACAACATATGTACCATAATCTTCCTTCCCAACCAAATTGAAATTTTCCTTCAAATATTGTCCTGGTCGCTGAATAGTCCTCTCTTGATTTACCCAATCAAGACAAAATCCCTTCTAAATTGTTTATATTTATAAATTAGATAAATAAATAGAAACACGAGATGAAAAATATTTACACCCTCAATGCATTCAAATGAAACATTTTATTATTTAATTCCTTTTTATGGTGTGATTGACTAGTATTTTTTATAGGAGACATGGGTGTAACACTTGAATAATTGATTGCACCTGAATCATTGTAAAGTGCCTTCTTGACTTTGATGATTAATCGTACAAGGAGGTGTTTAGCACACAATGAGACCGTGTAGGCCTTAATAAAAGATTGTAACTGTAATATTTGATATGTGGTCTCTTTCACCGTTTTTTAATTAATTCTTGCTATTGTGTTTTCAT
Organism: Trichilia hirta; assembly: GCA_035221805.1. NCBI lineage: Eukaryota > Viridiplantae > Streptophyta > Magnoliopsida > Sapindales > Meliaceae > Trichilia > Trichilia hirta. Next base: position 12,040 of record JAWDEX010158673.1, on the reverse strand, counting down.
TCTTGCTATTGTCTGTTTCTAGTCGTCGGCAACATCGATATGACTCGACTCTAACTTTAAAAAATTACTGTATTATTAATTAAAAAATCTCTGATTATGTGATCAGAGTAATTACATGGGCAAGAGTTCTTGCCCATTGATTAAGGATGGATTGCTGCATCATACTGATATGCGAATTAGTCTTTTAATTGATTACATTTATGCGAATTAGAGTCTTTTAATTGACTACCTTTATTCGATTAGGACCCTGCTCTTATTGTTTAATTGTTATTGTTCTCCATTTTCTCCTGTATAGACATAAATCCAAAAGTTATTGCTTTATCACCGAAGTTCGCCTTTTAATTTTATCCACAGCAATATGATTCAAATCATATCTCAAGCTCAGAATTTATGCGGATTCAAATTTTTCTCAAAATCATTTAAAATGTTTGTGTCTTGAAAGTGTTACCAAATTCCCAATACTCATATCTTTGTCTTAATTGATTTAAAATAAGAAAAATAAAACCAAAATACTCATCTAGGAAGCAGTACTATATGCATAGAATATAGCACATCCTTGGTAATAGAGAATTACACGTCTTAAGACCCAAGTTTACTAAAATTAGATTATCAATTAAATTTTGAATTATATTAAACGAAACTTTGATCAAAATTCTGGTAATATAAATACTCTTACCCTAATCTTTAAATTATTGAATAGATAAATGCAGCACACGTTTGCACTCAGGTTTTATTGGTTGGCCAACTCTACCTTTTTTTTCCTTAAATTAAAAAAAAAAATGAATTAAAAGAATATGTTTTGTCTGCATCCATTATCATTTTTAAAAAAAAAAATTGGTTGAAGGACGTTTGGGTTTGTTTCTATGTTTTTCCTTTATTAGGGATTTTCGTTTTAATTATTGAATAATTTCGTTTGAGAAATTGATAGGTCAAAACGCCATGGAAAAAATAAATAAATAAATAAATCCCATTTAACACTATCAATAAATACAGTTGCATCTCCAACAACAAATGGGGCCAACAACCATTGTCTATGATGGGTTAGGCTCAGCTAGAAGCCCACTAAACTGAGAAGATGGAGTTTGTGGTTCTTTGTTTCTTTTATATAAAAGGGCTATTATATTTTAGATGTTTAAAAATTATTTATTTTATTAATTTATATTTAAAATTTTATTAAAATTGTCTGAATGAAAAAGTTATTCTTCATAGTATCCTTAACAAATAATACAAATTTAAATCTCCTTTTATCTCTCTATCTTCTCATACTACACGTTGCCATATTATTTTATTCATAATTTTTCAGTTTAATTTAAATTTTTTAATTGATAATAGTTTGGTTTAATTTAAATTCAAAATTTTATTAGAATTTATCTTAAAGTTGTCTATTTAACAAAGAAATTGCTTTGATGAGCCAATATCATTTAATCAAGAAAATTTTGTTACTTTAAATTAAAATATAAATATTGAATAAATTATATTCAAATAATATTATTATTGTTTATTATAACTAATTAATTTGACATATTATTAAACCGATAAAAAAATATATTAAAAATTATTATATTAATAGATTTGATATAACCCATGTTTGTCAAAATTACTTGAATGTATACAATAATTTATTTATATAGTGTTTAATTATATATACATATGTATATAGTATGTCAAAAAATACTACATTCCCAATTTAAAAAAATATATAAATTAATACTTATATTAAGTCATTTAGTAAAAAATATATATTATTAAAATTTAACTTCAGTCATATTTAGATTTCAAACATCAAGGAGCTTTGAATATTATCCGATTTCATTTTTTTCTCTTGAAAGGCTAATATCAGTTATTTATATGCATTAAAAGTATTTATTTTTCAAATTAATTTACCAAATTATTTATAAAGAAACAATAAAAAGTTTAATACGAATTCAGTTATTCAAATTTATGTGGTGAAGTCCTCTTGACAAGTAATTTGATGAAAAATATTTAAAATTTTGTAAAGTTTGAAGGAATTAAAAAGTTTAAAAGCGTTGGTATATATCATTTATCCATGAATTTTCTAGGATTAAGAAAGTTAAATGAAAATATTGTTAAATTTATTTTACATGTTTACTGCATCAGCATAAGTATTTTTGTATTTTCTAATTAAATTTAATTAATACATGAATAATATGAAATACATTAGGAGTATTTTAGTTTATTTCATTTTCTTTCTAAAAGAAAATGATTTCTATTTCGGCAATTGCCAGCAAGCGAATGAACTTCAAGAAAGAAATCAAAATGGTTTATGTGAATTATGTCTTAAGCCGTGAGAAATTACTGAATTATTTTATAAATTTATTTATAATTATTTAGCAATTTCTTATTAATTAATCTTTAATTAATTAATTTAAAAATTCTAAACAGATTACATAGTGGGATATTTCAAACATTCCTGTGGTCATAGAGGGAACATAAATTACTTCATCTACTAAGTTATCATTATTTAAATTATTAAAATTAAAAGCAAAAGTTGAACAAATTAATGTAAAACCAAAATCAATGCCGAAATTTTGGAAATAATTTTTCAATCTTAAGCAATTGAAGTTGAAGTCGATATTTTGACTTTATTTAGTTATCGTTACAAGGTAACAAAGTAAGGATTAGGATTTAACAATGGTAAACAGGTGAAAATTATGAACTTTACTTGTAGGCAGGAACAAGTTCATTTTATAAGAGCTGATTGGGGAAAACAATTTTGATCATGACATGATTTAATAAGATAATTATTTATTTATGATTATTGCAAATTATTTGATGACAAGAGAGAAAAAAAGATTTGGATTTCCTCTAAGTTTTGTTCCTTCTTCTATAAACTAAGTGCCTTGATATTATTTGTATGAAGCAAAAAATCTGAGTGGAATATTAATTTTTGGATTATAATCATTAACAGCATTTAAGAACGATTAAAGAAGAAATAACAAGATAAACTAATCCTCAACAAATAAATAATAAATTACACGAGAATACAAGAATTAATAAGAGAAAAAGTTTGTATTAATTTAAAAAAATTTTAAAATATAAAAATAAATATGATTTTTTAAAACGACTATACTTTCTCCAACCTTTAATACTAATAAAACTTTCCTCAATCATGAAGAATATAGCTCTCTATTATTTCTTATTGTTTTTAATCTAGAAAATATATAATCTTTATATGAAGGATAAATACAAACCAAAACAAATCAAAATTCTTAATACAATTTGAAAATTGAGACTTTGTAATTCATTCAACTACATTTTCTATTATTCTTTAAAATGATTTGGTACCTTAATTTATTTGAACGAATTAGGACTCGTTCGAACAAATTTAATTGTGTATTCTAACTTTTAAATCCTTTATCCTTCGTTTAAATGATTCTTACCATCCATTCAACTTAATTATACTTTAACAATCCTTATTTTTTAAAAATATAAGAACACATGAAATGGAGTGGATTTTAGCCCCTTATCCCATGTATTTATTTTGTAATTGCTTTTGGATGGAGGGTTAGAAATTAGACAAGGAACAGAAAAATCATAAACAAATATATACTCGAGCTCTAAATTTATCTTTACCCAAGGTACCGTTAGCAATAGTACACATAAATATACTCGAGTTATCAACTATGTTAAATTACTCTCCCACCACAATTGACTTTTTACTCATATAATGATGAATTTTTTTTTAGATAAGTTAATCTATTACAACTTAGAATTTCTAGATATAAAACTTAAAAGTTTGAAACCTAAAAAAAAAATCTATATAATTACACATAAAAATAATATACAAAGTAATTAGAAAGATGGGATGTTTTCAAAACTCTCCTTGAAGTATGAAGAAAAATACATTCCAAATTAAGGGTAATATGATGAATTGTTAAGCACTCAAATAATTTTATTTTATCTAAGGCATAACATATCGTTAAATAGTGATAATGTACAGTGATTTATTGTTGATCATAAATGAAGATAAACTCAAATTTTTACGCAATCTTATTAAAATTTGCTCCATTTAGGGTTCTGTAAGCTTAAACTTATATCCATTTACATATAAAATATTTTTGAAGTTTTTATAAAATATTTAATAATCCACTTGTATTTAAAACATTTTAATGTAACACTAAATGCTTTCATAAAATCAGAAATCATTGTTTAGAAAATAAGATATATCAAAAATACATGTAAATATATACAAATATCGAGTATTAGCTATCAAATCTCCTTTTACTCCCTACTTTTCACTCCGTACCGGTACCTTTACCTATACATATATCAGAATGTGCAAACAAGGCATGTCTACTCCCCTTGTTATGGCTCCCAGCTAAACGGAATCAAAAACAAAAATTTAGGTTTAAACATATATTCACAAATTAAAAAGTTATAAAAGTATAAAGGGTGCTCAAATAATCATAATTCTTCATGTTAAAAGTTTAAAACAAAACTATACAAATCAATTTTCAAAACTTATAATGTAACTAAAATAATTAAGTTAAAATAATTGTATCCATTTATAAGTATCAACAACATATAGCAAAAGTTTATAGTTTACAAAGTAATTAGCTTTTATAAAATATTTCGAAAGAAATCAAACAACAAAGGCTCTACTCACTATACTTGAGAAAAAATGGTGGCTTTGGTACGAGTAAATAAGAGCTAGGTGACTCCTCCTTCAAAGTATTTATAAACAATATTATCAACTATCGTTAAAATGATTAAATTACTAATATTTATAAATTAATACACATAAATACTAAATGTGCCCAACGATATCCTAAAAGAAAGCTTATATAACTAATATTACATAAAATTTGATGAAACTTGATTCAGTTTAGGCGAATATGAGTTATGACACAAAAAGTCTAGCCTAACCTTAACGACATGCTACATAAAACAATTATATTTTTGAATTTTCTAAGAACTCATCTATATAGGTATAAAGTTAAATTTTAGTCATATTCCTATATGTCTAGTTTTTATAGCCTCTTACGACACCTCAATTAAAATTTTAGAACTCAACTTATACCCATATAAATATATACTGCGCATGTGATGTTTAATTTTAGAAAAAGGGTGATTCAAGATAATAATATGATTCAAAAGTTACAATAAAACTAATAAAAGAGTCTTAAAATATCAAAGAATCCTTCTAAGCTTTTATTTATGCGCAAAATCATAAAATTTATAATTACTATTCATTATCTTATTCCTTAACATCTTAAGGTTTCTATCATACTCATACTTTAATCAACTCAAATCTCATCACAAACGAGTTTATCAACATCTTAAATATGATTTTATGATATCCATAACCTAAAATTATTAAGAAATCAAAATACTCAAATATAAGTTTCATAAATCCTAAATAAATCAAAGAAATAAAGATGAGATCTTACTTAATCAAACTCTAAATCACACTTTTAAGGTTGATTTGATTTGAAAATTAATTGTAGAAAAATCTAGAGAGAGAGATTCTAAATTTTAAGAATAATTGAGAGAGTGAAGAATACGAGAGATTTTGTGTAAAATCTTTATGTATATCTATAGTTGGGCAAAAATGACAAAAAAACCCTAAAATATCGTCAAATTTATTGAGGCGTCCTTTGTGATATCTTTTTAGTCATTAATTTTGGCTTTTTTACTGGATTATTCAAGTCTAATAGTAAACATAAAAGTTATATATTTTTATCTTATCTTTTTAGTTGTTCAAAAATCATCCCATTTGAATTTTTCTAGAAAAAATTATAGTATAAAAATTGAATAGTGGTAGAAATTCATTGTCCTCTAAATTAACTTTAAAAGTCCCTTATTTTGGACCAAAAAATAATTTAATCAAAGAAATTGGTCAATATAAGAATTGAAGATTATTTTGTTAGATTTTTAACACATTAATAGTCATTTAAATCAAAGTTTTGTATTTCTCAATATAGGTAAAACACTATAAAATACTTGGATGCATAAATGATGCCTTAAAAAAACTTTTCTCAAATTTAATTAATCTCATCCAAATTTTTTTGAAATACTTATTAATCATCAACATCAGTTAATTTGACCAATATTAACGCTCAAATATATATATATATATATATTTTTTAAATGATAAAAATATCCTTCAAAATAAAATAACCAAAATACTTCTAAAATAAAATGTAGGGCGTTACAACCATTGAATTGATTCAATAATTATTATTAATACATTTTAATTTTAATAAAGTAAAAATATTTTTATTATAGAAAGATTCTCTCCATATATAATTTTAGTATTTGCTTCCTACAATGTAACAGAAATCTTGTCTCCGAACAAAAATCTAAGAGAAATCAACTGAGGAAGAGTGAAATGGAAACAAGGACCTAAGAAACCATTATGCTTTGACTTTTTGCAAATTAGAGATCGATGAAGCAAAAACTTTTTTCAGGGAAACAAAAAAAAAAGAAAAAAGAAAAAGAAACGACAAAAGTGCAAAGAATAAATAGTAAGAAAAGATAAAAAGGCAACATAATTTTATTGTATCTGTTATAATAGAACAATTACAATCAGAAGATAATATCTCAAATTTTAGAAAGGTTAGACATGCTAACCTTTTAAAATTTAGTTAAAGGATAACGAAAAATACTTCTCTATAATTTTTTTAAAATAATAAATATTTTCTATTCTATTTCTTGTGATAATTTCTCTTTTAAATTTAAAAATTATGATAAATTCTCTTTTAAAGTGTTATTATTTGCTCATTTTAGAATGAAATTATCATTATGCCCATTCTTTCAAACTACGTATAATAGTAATTTCATTTTAAAATGAATTAATAATAACACTCTAAAATATATTTGTCATAATTTTTAAATTTTATAGGATTTGTCACAAAAGGAAGAGTAGGGAGTATCTGTCATTTTGCAAAACTATTAAGGAGAATTTGTAATTAACCCTTTAGTTAAATATACATTTTAGTTTTACTGATTTTGAAGATATTCGTACAGACCTAAGTTGGTTAAGAAATTCATTAATTTGGATGATTTTTAGTTATGGTTGCAGTAATATCTTCTTAATTGTAATTATTTTGAAAATTAAATATATCATATTATCTTTAATTTTATTTAAATATATGCATTAAAACAATAAATTAGGCTCTCCATAGATTAAACATATAAAATTATGTTTTTTATAAATATTTCTCTACAAATTTAAGATTAATTTGTAGATTTTAGCCAAACTTTTAAGTTTATACTTTTGTCATAAATTTTATGGTTGTAAGTAAACATTTTATTAATCAATACTATCCTTTCACATTAATTTGTATATAAAAAATATATATCTATACTTCTATTCATAAATTTAATGTCTAATGAATGAATATTATCTCATTTATCAGATTATTTGTCACAAAAATTTAAATTTAAAATTTAGAATGTATAATATTATTAATGTTTAAAATAATTAAAATATTGATCGTTAGCATATTGACACAAATTAATTAGCCATTGCTATCCCATAGAAAGCTACTCCTGGACACCACTCCCTCCCCACCTGGCGTGGCGGCGATGGCCGAGGAATAGTTCCTTCCGCACCTGACTTTAAGCCTGAAAATGGGTTTCCCTTTCTGCCTTTACCTAACAGCCATAATAGAAAACCAATTCCGGGCTTACCATCAATAAAAGAATTAAATCGTCTAGGAATGAGTATCTTATCTTATTCATGTTCTTATTCCTCAAATTTATATAAAGTTAAATTGGTTCATCAGTTGTCTGCGGATTGATCCCTGAAGTTAATCCATTAATCCATCTCATTTTTCTGTGGTGCTTCTCCTCCTCTGCTTCACACAGTTACCGTCGTCAAGTAGTTTTCAATCGATCCAGATTGAGCCCACATATATTTAATGCCAAAATTAGATGGCGTAATAAGTCCAAAACTTTGTGCTACCACGAGTCGTAATAACCAATCACAGATCATGACTTACCAATGGATGGAAACATGGGGTTGGCTTTTGTTGTTACGTGGCACTTTTTTCTTTTCTTTTCTTTTTTTCTTTTTTCGAGTCCTGATATATCATAACAGGACTAGATTAACTATTTACAATAAAAAAATATATATATGATATCGTTCAAAAGTAAAAAGAGAGTGATGTGGATTTATGGGTATTGATATTTAAATTTAATGGTTTTGTGATTTGGATTTTCATGAAAAGAAGAAGAAATTTAGACTTATATAATTAACAACAAAAGAGAGAGAGAATTTATTTTATCTATCTTCACCGCATGCATCTTATTAGACAATATGTTTTGAACATTCAATCTGTGATTAATGAAAATCCGGCAATATTTCCTATTACGTTGGCAAGATAACACGATTTAATTTCTTCTTTCTTAAGTAATTAGTTGGTATACATAAAATTAAAGAAGATATAGCCATGTGAATGGAAAAATCATAAATATAAAATAAGTGAGGGTGTCTCATGGCTCATGGACAAATAGAGACCAAAAGAGTCAAAAATGAGAGGCTTTGTTCTTCATTTTTGCAAAATGGCAAATATGGGTGAAAATTTTATCCAAAATTTTGGGTTTTTGGTTTTTGATTGACCGACTTCAATATCTTATAATAAAAAAATGAATCTCCAATTAATACTTCAATAACTCTTTTGTAAAGCATTGATAATGACAAATGCTATCAAACATAGATATGAGGGCGCGGTTGTCCCACAAAATGTCAGTCCAATTACACTTCGGAATTATATATTTTTAATTTCTAGTATATATATAATACTAAGACGCCGTATATATGCATTCACTTATATACCTCTGTGCCTCATACCATCCTTTTGGACTGTTTCTTGTAGTAATTTAATTATTAATACACATGAATAATATTGAATGATTATGCAAGAAATTCAAATATTAATTGCAACCCAATGGAATAATTTAACGGATGACCCATATAAAATTTATACAATACTAATTAGGATCATAATTTAATATAAAAATTTTTGGTAAACGTGGCATTCCTTACAATAATTAAAGGGCTAATTCGTTAGCCAGTTAAATATTTATACGTTTAAGATAGCCAACCAGAAATATCCTTCGCTAATTTTTGAGGACAAAACAACAATAAATGTGAAATTCAAGCGCATGCATATGTTGAAAATTGTATGACACCCTTTTCCTTTAATCACTCTCAACATTCTCTCTAGGTGGCCACGCTTAATTTGGATGCATGAGTTTCATGGCTTAATTATTATTTTAGAATTTAAATATCGTCATTAATTTTTTTAAAATTTTCCTGTGCCATATATATTTTTTTAATTATAATCCCATCCCATCTCCATATTTTATAACATATATTATTGCTCTAATTTGAATATTAGATATATTTTTCATTTTTCAGTAGTTGGTGTACCATGTGGAATAAATTCAATTCAATCGAATAATAAAATATAGCTAGCCTGAAAAATGTGTTCCCTATTGTAAAATATAAACCCAGCAATACATGATGGAAAGTATGTTTATACTAAATTTTTTTAAATAACCATTTATAAGTGATGGAAATTAAATATATCTAACCATATCCGTTGGAATCTCATTCTCCTAAATTGAAGTTTGAAGGGATAACAAAGAAGCCATCTTTATTAGATGATGGGCAGCTGTGTTATAGCTCTTACATAGTTAATTCGTTTTTAAAAATTAAAATTGTACGGTATGTAATTAATTTAGTAAATTATAGGACACATTAAATCCAATGTTAAAAATGATAAACTATTATGGATGGCAATTGCATAGATATTGATAGATTATTATAAATTTAATTTTAAAAGTTCTATGAACTTACAAACTTCTTCTTCTTCTTTTTTTTTTCCTCAAAACCAAGGTTTTAGAAAAAATTTTGTCAATAAGTTGAAGAAAATTTTGATAGTAAGAATAGATTTTATTTTACTTTTACAAATCTCTTAAAGAGCCTTTTATGGAAAAAAAAAAAAATGAAATTGAATCAAAACAGCAATGGGCTAGCAACACTTTAATTAATATTGTGCAACCATTTTAGGCTTAAGCTGATTTAAATATTGCGGCCCTTTTTATGAATCAAAATAGTCAAAATAGGAGAATGAATTTCACATCAAATTGATAAAAAAAAAAATGTAATATGAAGTCATCATGATTCACCTCGATTTGATCATCATAAGACTATAATCTTCCAAAATTGAGTATACTACTCAATTACTTGATATAAATGATCAAAAATGAGAACTAAAACTAATAATAATACTCTATCTCATTCTCTAAATCTTCTATCTATACAGTATCTAATAATCACAAACCCAAAAACATAGAGATGAACCCAAAAAACTCACACAAAAAATCAACCGCAATATGATTTTCAGCTCATTATACTTTCATGTACAATTTCAAAAACCTTTTTGCAATTCCCAGATACAATGAAATGAACTTGGAGAAGATTTACTGATCAATTTTGCGGTGTAGAATTCACCATAGCGTTGTGCCTCTTCGATGGACCAGACGGTGGTATTGGGGTTCCTTTAGGCAAGAAGTTGAACATCATCTCTTTATATTTAAAAGCAGTCTCATGCTTTCTTTTGTGATCATCAAGCAGCATATCCTGTGAGTCCATGATCGAAACCTTCTCTTTTGCATTTATTTTCGAACAGGGTCGAATTGCAGAACATGAACCAACCATAAGAAGCAAAATGAGACAAAAAAGATACATAACTTTAAAAAGAAGAGAAGAGGAAGAAGAAAATGCCATTGAAAGAAATGGGTTTAGCTAGCTACCCAGAGTTGGGTTTAAGAAGAACCCAATTGAGAGAGAGAGAGAGAGAGAGAGAGAGAGAGAGAGAGATTGTAATTCTGTTCTTTTTTAATGAGGCGCCAAAGGTCTGCTTTTATATTCATATATCTTCATGGGAAAAGAGAAACAAAGTTTGGCAAATAGGAAGGTAAAGGAAAGGAAACTAAAGAGAAGAGAGAGAGAAGTGAATTGCACGCTAACAACTATTGAATTTTTATATTTTTTTCAATGTCAACGGATGAAATTAAAAATTGCAAGTATTTGGAGCCGGCTTAGACATTACTTATAGATTTAAAACCATCTTAATTCTTTTGTTTCAATTAGGTTTTTCTTTCGGCTTATTAGGTTTAGTGCCAAGAAATTTTCTATGAATTTCAAGAAATTTTCAATGAAATTAAGGCTAACGTGTAGTAACGTGACATGAAATTTAGGCGCATAATAATCGCGTTGTCCGCGTGGACGAACTCATCCAATTATAATAGTACACCTCATTTCTGTACTAACCCCCGCAACATGTCAACAATAAGGGTGTTTGGCAAACAAGAAAATGATATTAACCATATCCATTTTCTTTTTAATTTAAAATTTAAATTTTTTTATTGTTGCCCTCTTTTTTTCTTTGTTTGTCCACGTTATATAATTTTGTCTAGGATATACCAAATTGAGATTTCCATAGACGACAATTGGTGGGTAAATATAAATTAATATTGTATGGATTGGACTATTATTGGGTATTAAATGGTTTATAATACTGTAATTAACAAATTTCGTGGTTATAAACTGTAGGTTGTAGAGAATACGAGGCAGGAATTAACCAACAACATTAATTAGTACTTCTCAGGAACGGCAGTCCCCTGTGATGAAATGAATTGGGTGCGCCTACTCTGTTGTGAAAAGGAAAGGAAACACTGTTTGAGACATGGCGACTCATTTTTCTTTTAGTTGGAAAGGTCAAAATTGGCTACAACAAAGGACAACTCTGCCTTCATTAAGATCCCTTTACAAGAAAACCATAATTAGGCACGATAACGATAGGGATGAGTATGTGGGTATCATATGTGCAATTTTCCTAGAAAAATCTTATTATTGATGATAAGAATTTTATCCATTCAAATTAACGAAATAATAATAAATAATACTACAATTAATTAATTAATTATAACATATAGACCCTAATGTCAAGTAGTGCTTTCATTTATATATATATATATATATATATATATATATATATATAAA
>JAWDEX010158654.1:0-19266 GCA_035221805.1 Trichilia hirta | reverse complement strand
ACAAAATCAAAGGAGTGATTGCATGCAAATCATAAAATTGCTCTTGGGTATAATTTCATCAAAGATTAAGCAATTATATAGTACATAGACAAAATCAAGCAATCTAATATTTTAATAACTAACTTTTAGTGATAAATTGATAAAAATTAACACCAAAAGTATGATATTTTTAAGAAAATAAAAAATTTTCAAATTTTCTTACCTTTGTTGAATTTAGAGAGAGAGCAAAGTTGAAATTTTTAAATTTTAAAAAATATGATTAATTTATAAAAAAAATTAAAAAAAATAGCTTAATTTATATTTTTTAGCTATTTATTAAAATGTCCTTAATTTTTTAGTCAAAGATAAATAGATCCTAAAATTTATTCAACAAGTTTTTTAATAATAAATGTAAAATATCACTTAAACTCTTAAATTTAAAAAAAAATTATAAATTGACCAAATTATTTCAAATTTGATCAAATTTATTTTGATTAAATTTATTTGAAATTTATTTATATTTTTAAATATTTATGAAATATTATAACTTACTTTAAATTCAACCGGGTCATTTACTTAAACTATTAATTCGTTAAACCATTTAACGCATAAATTTTTTATGATTTTTTTGGATAAATAATATTTTTGAGAGTGTTAACTCACTTGCAAATATTATTTACTTTCTCTAATAATCTAAAGTTTGTATTGTGATCTCTTAGGTTCACTATGATATTAATTGTGAACAGAAATCGGTTTCACCATTCTCAATTCGAACTATTCGAATACTCAATGATTATAGTTAATCTCTAATAATATGTCATAACTCTTAAATTATAATAAAATAAATCTTTATTGAACTTTTTATATCTAATTATAGGTTTTATGTGAATAATTTTCTTTTGTTCATTTAATCTCAACTAAATAAGATTTACGAATATTAAAATTCTAAATTTAGTTACAAACAAATAATTAGTTAATATGAGTTGAACTTATCACTATAAATTCTTTGTATGATTTTTATGCTTTGGTTAAAGATTATATTTTCAGTCGTTTACTAATATTCGAGTAAGAACTTGAATTTGAATCGAGTTAATAGTACCTCAAAATTTTTTGTATCGAGTTAACAAATTTTATCTGACAATCATTTATTTTTTGATATAAATAACACATAATCAAATTAACTTTTGTATATAAGATATAATTAGTTTCATATTTATATACCATATGAATCATGTAAATTTATTCCAATTAACAATTATGACATTTAAGATCTAAAGAGTAGTTAATACACTCATATAATCATATGATGAATCATTGATAATATACTTTCATATGATTTATCATAATTTTGGTCACATTCGAATAATAGTTCTCTATCTATTATTTTACACTAATATTTTAGTGATATGACTATCATATCACTCGCACTAATATTATTTTATAATATTCATTAAAGATATTCAGTGTTCTTACACTGTAATATCAATGCCTAATCAATGTTATATATGTAAGAAATAATTTAAATAATCTAATTATTTGAGACGATTCGTATGTATATTCTATGATTAGTATGATTAGATAAAAAAAAACAGTATATGCACATGAATTGAAATAATTTTTTTATTAAAAAAATATTTACAGTATATATTAAATAGTATTTCAATATAATGTATCAAAAATCGACAACATGAATAATTTTAGGGTATACAATACTAATAAAATATTCAAATATGGTAAAGATATGTTTTGGATTCTCATAGATGTAAGTATTCCTAGTCAAAGGCCAAGGAAGTAGAAACTTAGGTTGAGGTACGAGTAGAGAGCACATATAATTTGGATTAATTTGAGATAAAATTTTAAATCAATCCAAAAATTGTAGTTTAAAAAATAGTCGATATAATCAAATTCGTTAACATATTACAAGTCAGTCTATAAGTTGGTTACTATCAATTTTATAATTTCTCATCAACACTTAAGAGAGAGTTTATTAAATAATTTTTCTTTTTCAGTTCATTTGTGAACAATTTTTCCTTTTTAGTTTTTTTATGAATAATTTTTTTTAATTGTTGTCTCATGCAAAAAACAGAGACAATTGTGAATAACTTAAGATAATAAATAAATAATGGTAAAACTTTTTATAAAATAACATTAAGTAATTTAGTTTGTAGCTTTACAATTTAAAATTAATCCAATTAAGAATTTAAGCCGCAAATAATAGGTTAAAAAATATTAATTTCTAAATCGATTCAAAAATTTTCAAATCGATCCAAATCATTAATTTTCACAATTTAGATTAGTTTGAATTAGATCAGTTTAAAAATATCCACCTTTAAATATGAGATTTAAATAAAAGAAAATTTATAGTTAATGTTGATGTTAAAGATTATATCGAGCAATTACTTAATATTAATTTTAATTATGTGGATAGTGTGGTCAAAGAGCCAAGGCAGTAATTACTTTGACATATGCTTTTGTAAAAATAGGCCAAAAAGTTGCGAAAACATGTGTGGCATGAGTACCGAACTTAAAGAGAGAGATAGAAGTAGCTGAGGTAATTCTCATTTATGAGGAATTTTAGGACATTCGACTTGAAGGGTTACTGAAAGTTTCTCTACCGAGGACGAATGATGCAACCCCATAAATAAGAGGATGTTCTAAAAGGATGTACTCAAAACTTCAAAATAATTTGAAGTTGAGTTTTTTACAAGTAAAAGAGAACGATGTGGATGTGATAATTTGAACTTTTCTAACCATAAAGACAAAAAAAAAAAGATAAAGAGGAGAGGTTTAGAGTTGTACATGGAAGGTAGAAGATGGACAAAAGGTTAGGCATAGGATTCATCAATGACATAGAATTGGAGGAGTGCTAGAGTTGGTACAGTTTGAGTTCAATGGAAGTATTACCCAGGACTTAGAGCTTGACTTGTTTTAAAATCGTTGACAGGCTGAGTTACAAAATGTCAGGCGTCGGTATTCTTCAAGTCCTACTCAAGACTTATCCTAAATCACAAAAAATAACATTTTTACTCTTTTTAATTTTTTTAGTTTTGTTTTATTTCTAAATTTAAGAGCAATATTGTTGTAATTATATTTTCCTAATTTTTTTAATATAAATAAGGAGTAAATCCCAATATAAGGAGTTTTATGACTTGAATTAAATCTCTCAATTCTAAGATTTTGAACTCTACACTTAAATGAATTCCAAGTTATCACAAATCTAATTTCGCATATCATGTCGTTTTCACTGCATCAATATAGCTAATTGTTGTAGTTGTTGCCACGTGATAAAATATCCAACTGCCAAGTCGGGGTATCTCATTCAACCGTTATCAGTTTCTTAAACCAAAATGGCCCTATAAATTTTACGATGATCATGAAGCATTGATTAAGACTTTCGCAGAGCAACAGGGGCAAGTGTTGTTCTTTTAACTAGTATAGCCATCGTTCCGTCCACTTAGATTTGACTTGTTTGAGACGTTGACTAAGGTTTTTTAATTTTTCAGTTCTAACTTTTTAGTGACCATGATTTTTCAAATGACAGAATGCCTAAAAATAGACGGCCACATCTAACAATAGTCCTCTGTAAATAAGATCAGGCTGCCTGTTAAGAGAGGTCAAATACTTCCTTTTCACACCCTACTTCATCTCCTATCATTTTGAGTTCTATTAATCTTAAGTTTTCTATCGTTAATTTTGAATAAAAGTTCAAGAAAAGTAGACACACATACAATGTAGCCATCCTCAATAATTACGGGAGTAGTAAAATTCTCCCTACATATTATTGCAAGACTTTTTTCTATCCTCTGATCATAAAGCTAATTAAATATAGACATAAATTGTAAAAAAATTGTTTTGTGAAGAAAAAAGAATAAAAAAATGAAGATTTTTATTAAAGACAAAAATTGTTTTATTGAGAAAAAGAAGAAAATATGTATATGAAAAATGAAGAAATTATATTAAATACAAATGAATGTTACATGTATGATACAGACAATGTAACAAACAAAAATGGACTTAAATGGGCAGCCACCTTGGATGAACTATAAATAATCCACAATGACCTTCCATAAAACAATAAATTAAAACCCATTTCTATGCCACCACCACGCCACCTGTCAACAATCACGATACGTACACCAACCAGGAACTCAACACGTATGATCAGAAACACCTACAAAACTGAAAACTGATAGCTGCTTTTTCTAGTATCTAAGTGAAGCAGCCGGAAACAGTATACATTTCTCTCAATCAAGAGATCTTAGTTGAAAATTCTAAGTGCACTCAACGCCCGGCACTGCCGTCCAATAAGCTTTTCAGGCTGCACAACGCCTCTGCAGACAGGCTGCAACACCTCAATTTCCGTTGCCTGGGTGGTGATGGCTCCATGTTATCAAGGGAAGTGAAGCATACTATAATCACAGTCAGATTGTCAAATGTATTAAGGCGCAAGGCCTCCATGACAAGGTCCTTGGCACATTGCTCAGGATCATCATGCCGTTGTAGTCCTCGGTACACAAGGCTGACTGCATGCTGACTTGACATAACATCCCATATTCCATCACACCCAATGATGAGAAACTCATCATCTGCAGTTAAAACCACCTGCCGGAACTCAGGCTCTGCTATAAGAGGCGAAGGCGTACCTCGAGGAAGCTTCATGTCCCAATCCCCCAAGGCTCGGGAAACTGATAAAACACCATTGAGATACCCATCATCAACAAACCCACCCAACTCTTCAACCCGTCTCCTTTCTAATGGATATATAGGCCTGTGGTCTTGAGACAAAGCAATTGCCTCTCCCTTCCGGCAGAGTACTGCTCGGCAATCGCCAGCATTAGCCACCAGTAGAAGACTGGCAAAAAAGCAACAGGAATACAGGATCAGTCAGCCGGGATGCAATCACCAGCATTAACCAGGTATGAGGTATTCAAGATTCAACTGAATGAATTTACCTTCCAAATATCAGAGCAGTAAGGGCTGTTGTCCCGGAGGAGCTGCTCACACTGCAGTCATTCGCCAGAGCTAGATCAGCTTGAAGATATGCTTTCCGAAGGGAGTTTTCAACCCCTTCCAAGAAAATATCATCTTCTTTGGATGACTGGGGAAAATTAACATCTTCAAAAAGAAGTCTAATGACATTTTTCCTGATATATGCTGCTGCTTCAGGACCTCCATGGCCATCAAACACCTGGTTATACATCTAACAAAAGTCATTTACACAACAAACATCAACAAAACAAGAAGCTATAAACAATAATTCACCGTAAAGGTTAATTACCCCATAAAATGCACTTGGATTGGGAAACTGGAAACAAGGTCCCAGGTGAGAGGATAGATCATCTATTCGTATATGCTCATCTTCCATGTGTCTACGGGGGCCAATGTCGGCAAAACTACCAGAACGAATGCTTGGGACAAATTGCAGGACAGCAGATTGAAGACTTGCATCTGGAATCTTTTCTATAGGTTTTATAACCTAAAATTGAAAGTAATCAAACATAAGTTTACAAGTTGAGGGCCACCAGAACAGTCATCGAACGGATATACAAATAGTTCCACACTCACGTGGATTTTAATGAAAATCTAGTGCAATGTATCTATACAATCATACTAACAATACTTTATCATGCCCACAAGGATGAGAATACTGTACTTGTTCGTGTTAAGTTCCACGCACGTGGTCAAAACCTTTACATCGCAGGAGACAAGCTTGTTTTGTAAGTATATCAATAGATTAACTAATTCAAGCCCTTCAGCCATCAGTTACAAATATGAGATCTATCATCAAAGAATCAGATTCCTAAAACTCAGACATATAACCAAACGAGTAAACCTTTCCAGTCTGCCATTTATGCATATCACAACCCAACAACATTCTCTGAAAAGTTTTAATATCTTACTTTCTCAATAATCAACTGAAACACAGACATGACTATGCAATTAGTCGTGACTCAAAAGACAACATTAGTTTTCTTAAAGTCTAACCAACCTGTATCGACTACAAACTTAAAAGTGAGTTCCGCAGATTGATGAAGTTAAAAGGACAAGGCCCTTACTGAAATATTATGTATAAGATCAATTCAATTTCACTGTACAATAGATGGTTGTAGCAAGGAACAACATACATAATAATTGTTCAAACAACAGCATAAAACATCAACTTAAGTCATTCGATAACTTTATAATCAATCCGAATATTCGATCCTAAAGCAGAAAGGTGATCTAATGAAGTAAGAATCCATCTAGCCCTAGTTCCAAAGTCAAAGATATCTTGAGAAAACTAACCACTTGGGAGCTGGATAACTCGGTTGAAACAGAATCGGAAACACGAATTTGATTAAAACTTTTGGGAGAAACCGGCGGTGAGATCTTAACAATATCTTGAATCTCCTCAATTTTGTTTGCTTTACCAAAATAGCTATTGACATCCAACACAGCAACGCTCTGCTGCAAACAAACGATCTCCGTTTCAGCTACCATCTTCAACAAACATTTACCAACTAACAAAAATCTCTAAAAATCTGTCAAGATCAAATCTCGATAATAAATTAATAATTTAATTTGTTGTTTTTTCGTCCGAAAGCGTATTCAATTTTCTCTCAATTGATCAAATTTTGAAGCCGATGGCCGTGAGGCTGGTATATATATGGTGAGGACTGAAAGAACGGTCACCGGTTGCTACAGGTGGAAGTATTTCGGTTAGAGGACACTTGTGGGTCGTTGAGCCATATGACTTGGCAGTCTGTTGATCACCCAAGCCAGAATGAAACCAAAGCTTAGCTTCCTGGACACGTGAACTTTTTGTAAGGGTTATTTCCGCGAAAATGACTCCATCGTCCTTCTTGTACCTTCCAAGGATGCGTTGGCCAGTTGACTTTAGTAACGAAAAAGGGGTATTTATGGGATAAAAACATATCAGGAGTATTTTACGCAATATGAGATTTCCGCCGACTAGAAATTTTAAATTTCTCTATTTTTTTATTAGTGTTCACACGTGGTTTGCTTGGTTGGTGAAGTATTCATCACAAAGGTTTTGCTAAGACGAAAGGGTCCCCGTAAATTACACGTCATTGTTAATTTATGCGAGAGCGATGCACCTGTTGGATGAGGACCGCAGGATCCTGAATGTTGCGTCTTTTTGGACGGTGGTAGAAAGTCTGGAGTAATCTGGCATTTGTTGGAAACCGCTTTCCATAAAGACCATTGTCTGGTTTAACTTCGCAGTATTGACACATTGTCGTTGGCACTTGAAAAAAGTGACGTTTTAATTTTGGGCTTGCCTGGCTGTTGTGCAAGGGAGACCTTTTACTCGAATCCAAATTACGGGTTTAAAAAGGGTGGAAATGGATTGGATTCGGACCTTTTGTTGTTACCAAAATTTGAGAACATTCATCTTAAGTTAAACTGAAATACGTATTAAAAATGGGCTAGGATTCTCAAATCCAGTAATATAAAGGGTAGAAAATTAAATTTCAATAATTTGATTGCTCAAAAATCTAAATTATTTTATGGTAAAATTTAGAATAATTTTTTAATGTAAAATAATACTAAACATACAATTTTATCTAACAAAAGAGGTTTTTTCTATCTTCCTAATATTACTCTTTATTAATTTTTTAATTCTTATATGCATTATTGTAAATTATTAATTTTATATGATACTAGCATGGTATGAGAATGTCCCTGTTCATTGAAAATTCGAAGTTTCTGCGATCAAATTCTTCCAATTATCATTTTTTTTAGAACTAATATTCTACGCGAATTCAGACTCTCTTGTCCTCTTGTGCATGCGGTATATATCCACCGTTGAAAGTCGAAATCTATTGGTATTGCGTTTCAAGCCCACTTCCGACCGCAACATTTATAATCTCCCCTTGACTGGTGTTTCACTTCAAACCAATTTCAGTCCTATTCCACTGCGGTTGATAATTCCTCCTTAAACAATGACCTGAAAAAGTCAAACGTCGGATTTCCCTAATCTAATTTAAAATTTTTCACTTATGTCTGCAATTAGGTGAACACTGAAGAAGTTGCTTAGCTATTCCGTCGACGTTGACCTGGTTATTTTATATATCAATAACTTGTGGGCGTGTGCCTTCAACCTTTGAGGTAATACTGATCCATAACTCCTGTGTATCCAATAATTAGCATTAGAGTTCATTGAAATTATCATATTAATGGGTTCTGAAACTTGGGTCGGTCCATTACAGGTTACATCAATCCCTGAACACCACTTGAACTGGGCTAATATATAAAGTTGGTAATAATGGATTTGATGGTCCAACAAGCCAGCTCATTATTGCAAAGAATAATGTTTAAATTTTAAATTTATAATTTGTGATACCTAACATTACTTATTATTTTAAATCAGTTTCGCCGGAACTTTGTCTTCAATTAATCGATACAAGCTTTTATATTTTATATTTGAAATCTATAACTAAAAAAACTTCGTCATTCATCGGTGGCCCCTTGCTTCACAAAACCACACAGTGTTCTTCCAGTGACTGTCAGGCACCAAGGATATCATTTTGTTTCTTAAGAAGAGAGGAAAAAGTCCAATTACTCTACCATAAAATTTGAATTCTCACTCAAACCATTTATTTCTTCGCTCCCTCTTTAAGAAGACTACATCAATAGATTTATAACACGACGCAGCCAAATATTAGAATAAGATCGTATTATCTAACTATTTGTATAGTATTATTAAGTGCTCTAGCCAAATTATATTATCTCTTGTGTTTGTCTCACTGTACTAAAAAATAAAGGAAATTTTTTATCTCCTCTTGTTTTTACTGATTAAATTCTTATTCTAATATTTGGCTCCTTGGTTTTATGTATTAATTACTATTAATTTGCTTAAAACCTAATAGCATAATAAGTTTAAAAAAATTAAAAAATATATATGAATAACTTTAATTAATGTACTTTGTTGCACAATAATCATTAGAAAGAAATCCGATGGACTACGACCAACATTAGCATACATTTACAGTAATTTACTTAAAGAAATAGAGCAAAAGATCAGAAATAATCAAGAACAATAATGGCAGAGTGTTGAGAATGAGATACCTATATTCGCACAAGAGGTAACGATCATACAAATTTCTTTGGTAAATCAACTTCACATTGACATTTGGAATGGTAATGAAAAACTAAATTTAGAAAAGAAAAAGAAAAGAAAAGAATTCATAAGACAAACGACTACAAAATTATAATTCTTAGTAATAGAGAAATTATTTCATTTAGTGGAGTGACATGGATTAATATTATTTATTATTTAAAATCAGAGGGATAAAATTCGTACAAATGAATAAATAAATGAATAACTGATTCAAAAAACATTTACCAATAATAATTGAAATTATGTTTGGTGTTGATAAGATATATAACTTCGACTCTCAGTAAACCTTCTCTCTCTCTACACATATAGTTTTACTCTTTCAATATTTTTTGCATTAATCGCTTGGTGTTTATTCAAAGATAGTTGCCTGCATTACTTGATATGAACTATGTGGTAAGTAATATCAAATAAATGTTTAATGTCGATATTAACATTTTTTTCTTTTAGTAGATATCTAGTTGCATGCATTACTTGATTTATAATGTAGTTGTTTCACTCGTAAAGATTTATAATTCATTTAATACTATAATTCAGGCAAAACAATTTCAGAAAGGAAGAGGTTAGATGGTGAATAATAATCAAAGAAATTACTATAATGTCAATGAATCAAGGAAAATTTAATAGACAAACTGTTCAAGCAGAAAGAGGTAACTATGTAGGGCGAGGAAATAACAATAACGATTCTTTGTAAAATATGTCAAAAATTTGGTCATGTTGCTGCAATTTGTTATCGCAGGTTCGATAGAGAATTTGTTCCACAGCAACACTACCCTCAAACGCAGCAAGTTTCTCAGCATCAGGATCAGAATGCTAGGAATTATCCAAAGTTTCAGCAAGCAGGTAATCAGATGCTAAGGTCTCACACAGCTTTTGTAGCAACCGCAGGAGGCCCTGTTGATGATGGATGGTATATTGACAGGGAACTAAAACATCATTTGAAAAACAATGATGCAAACTTATATAATGGTGGACAGTTTAACGGTAATGAAAGATTAATAGTTGGTAATGGTCAAGGTTTGATTATTACACGTTGGTAGTACTATCTTTCTCATTCAAAATCTATTTCCTCACAACTAATACTTCAAAATGTTCATTGTGTGCCTCATCTCACTAAGAACTTGATAAGTGTGTCTAAATTTTTAGACGATGGAAAACTAACAGTTGAATTGTCTGGATGTAAGTGTTATATAACGGACAAGAAGAGGAACCTGGAGCTGATGCAGGGATAAGCTATGAAGGATCTTTATGAGTTGCTGCTCAATTGTCATTCATCTGCAACTACTTAAAAACATTCTCGTGGTATTTCTGAAGCTTTTAGTCCTAGTTCAGTGTTGTCTTGTTGTTCTGTAGTACCTCAGTTTGTATCTAGAGTCGATAAAACAATTTTTACTCTTTCAAGTCCAACTGTGTATTCAAGAACCTTTTCTGCTTGTAATTCAGTGAATTTGTTCCATCAAACAAGTGGGCATCCTAATTCTAGAGTTCTGAGTATGCTTGTCAACTCAACAAGGTTCATAAAGTCCATTTTCCGTCTACTGATATTGAAAGTTCTTGTCCTTTAGAATTGATATATGCTGATCTCTGGGGAGCTGCATAGGAGATAAGTAATATGTATGCTTTGTAGATGATTATAGTAGATATTTGTGGATTTTTCTATTGAAATTGAAACATGAATCTTTCCTTGTTTTTACTCAATTTAAATTTCAAGTTGAGAAGCAATTTGAGAGTCTTTCACTCGAATGCAAGAGGAGAGTTTTTGTCTTTCGTATCTTTTCTTAAATGGAATGGCATTTTACATAGATAATCTTGTACTTGTCATCAAAATGGAGTAGTTAAAGGATAAACATAGGCATATAGTGGAAATGGGGTGGGCGCTCCTTGTTTGACCATTTCTACTATTACATTGGCTCATATTTCATAAAGGGTTCGAATTTATAAGTATTATTGTGCTCCGTCTACTATTGACCTCGCTTTTGGAATAATCTTTTATGTGAAAGTCGATTAATAGTTGAGGGAGTGCGGGGGGCAAATATAATAAAGAAATAATTTTTGAAATTTTTTGTTAATAGAATTTTAATATAAATAGAATGCATTATAATCTAATTTACAAGTGAATAAAAGAAATAGCTACAAGTCCGTGGATATAGGCAAATTATTGAATTAAGTAATTTTTTAGTATTTTTGTATGTTTGATTAATTCTTATTATTTTTCATTGTATTACGTGACACTGCTCTTTAAATTTTGATGGTATGTACATAAGTTTTTCTTATTAACATATTGCCGACACCCTTTTAGTTTGTCACCGTCCGAAAAGTTTTTGACTATAAACCACATTGTCAGTTCTCAAAAGTGTTTTGTTGTGCACGCTTTCTCTGTTTGAGTCCTTATCAATCCCATAAGCTTAATTACCATAGAGTTCAATTTACTTTTCTTGGTTATAGTTCACTTCGCAAAGGATACAAATGCTAACATTCTTCTAGTCGAATGTATATTGCAAAACATTTTATTTTCAATGAGTCTTTCTTTCCTTTCTCAGCTGCTTCTCTGCTTCTTCTTCGCCAGTTTCTAGTTCTTCTTCCGCTTCTACTGTTCATATTACTATAATTTCCAGTTTCCCAATTTCTACTTCATCCAGCTCTCAGTCACCTTAGAATGTTGCACTTAGCCCTTCATCAGCTACTAGTGCTCCTATGTCCAATTCTAACTCATCTATTGTCAGACATGATCATTCAGAAGGAGAATTACACAACCTGAGCATGCAGTAACCTCTGTATCAGTTGCTTCACAACCTGAGCATGCACTGGCCTTAGTACCATTTACTTCCCGAGCAGTTCCTAGTACCAACTATCATCCAACGATTACAAGAGCACAAACAAGAGGTTTTAAGACTAAGGCTTATGTTCAGTAGCTCTCTTTGGATGATACTACTCCTTTAACTATTAAACAAGCTTTGTCAAGTCCTCATTGGTTAGCAGCCATGAAAGAGGAATATGAAGCACTGCTGAGGAACGTGGACTCTAGTTCCATTTTCACCTGCTTACAAACCATTTGTTAAAAAATGGGTCTTTAGAGTGAAATACAAGTCAGATGGTATCCCCAAGTTCAAGGCCGGGCTGGTTGCTAAGAGTTTTAATCAAACAACAGGAGTGGATTATTTTGAGACATTTAGTCGTACCATTAAAGCTTCAACAGTGAACGTTGTGTTCAGTCTGGCAGTCATGAACCACTAGCATATACATCATATTGATATCAACAATGCTTTTTCGAATGGTGATTTGTCAGAGAAGGTTTTTATGGAGCAGCCTACTGGTTTTTCAAGTTTTTCACAGCCCTCTTATGTCTGTCAATTGAATAAAGCATTGTATAGTTTAAAACAAGCTCCAAGAACTTGATATGATCTGCTTAGAAAAATACTACTCCACTGGTGATTAATAAATTCCCGAGCTGACATATCCTTATTCTTCAAGCATATTGGGTCCTCTATACTTCTCATTTTTCTCAAGTTTTCTCGAGGTCAAATAATCCTTCTCAAGTAGTTGTTCTCCTCAGAGTCGCGGTGGCCTACATAGCCTATTCAAAGCTTACTTTAGGCGCATTATTTCGTTGTATAAAATTCATGCGCACTGTTAAATTCTTTATTTTTTGCTATTTGGATGTAGATACAGTAAGCTTCTTGTCTCGTCATTCCAGTTTTCAGATCTCCCGTTACTTACACGTAAGTGAAATATATTTTCTAAAACGTTTTGTTCCCCAACTTGACTTACCCATCGCAGTGCTATTGAATGAATTGAATTGTCAATAACATTTATCTTATACAGGTTTTAATATATGTTTTACTTGGACTCAATAATGCTTATTAATTTGTCTACCAATCTTATTATGGAAATTATTTCATCTTCTATTTTTCAAATTCTCACTTAAAATTCTTTGTTGAAATAATCTGTCGTGTAATTAACCCTTTTCTTGCTTCTGTGTTTGGTTTCAAAGAAAAGATTTTCAGTTTTTATAATGTTGCAGGTGGACACTAAAACATGACATTGAGGATCCAGAGGAACATTTCAAGCAACTTTCAAATAATAAACGGAGAAGATTTGATGAAGAGACACTTGCTAATTTAAACAACATAGAAAAGGAAACTATTACTACCCAAGAAGTTAATGATCAATCCATAAACACATATATGGTGGTAAGTTTATTGACTACTGGCATTCTTGGAGCTGAAGTTGAGCACTGTGATTTCATTTTCCCGTTTCCCGTTTCTTTATTTTCATATGACAATTTTAGTGGCTGCCAAAGGATGGTACAAAGTGCCTACCATTACTGGCAGAGGAGATATCTAGGAGATCTTGTTTTTGGGTTGGAATCTTCATATGCGAATTTCCTGAACGAATACAAGTATGACAATAATCCTTTCCCTCAATCTTGACTTTGTAGTTGTAGATTGATCTACAAATCTTATGCCTCATTTGATTTGGTGGTTGGATTTTATGCAGGGATTTAATGTATTGAGAACGCATAAGATAAAAAAATGAGATCTTGTCACTCGAGGTACTTCAAAGAGATTATCAACTGCTAAAGCCTTTTAATTAAACATATAGGCTACAGCAGAAGCTGCGGGACCCCCCCTTTTTTTTTTTTTTTGAAAGTTCATGGCAAATTAACGTTCAATATTCATTTAGTTTATTTATAAAAGACGATTTATGCAATTTTTAATTTTTTTTTGTCACAGTTAGCCACCGTTATTGAAATTGTGTCTTGGGGTTTTGAATCTTTGACATAGCATACGCAATTTAGAAAGATAATGAACTATTATTTTTAATCCATTGATGAATGTGATAGAGTTGTCCGCATTCTTATATACCATATTCTTAGATTAAAAGAAAGAAAGCTTATGAACAATGCTACCTCAAATTAATTTTAATTTTTAATTGAAAATGATATTACAAACTTCGCTAATCAGAGCAACCTTATAAATAATGCTACCTCAAATTTTAATTTTAAATTCTCGATGAAAATGATATTACTCGTATTTATTGAATAATTAAAAAATGTAATAAAATAATTTAACGTTTAATAAATAAATATCATTTCGAATGTTATATCATTTAAAATTTAAAAAGTGTGGTATTATTGTTAATTTATTAATTTCCCCCTCAGCCACTATTGGGAACAGTTTCTGGCAAACCAGTATAGTACATCATCATCAACACGTTCACCAAGGTCCTCAGCCATCAAATTTACAAACAGATAAAATCCATAACAATAAACATTAGGAAAATTATTATCATCAATCGGACGAATAGGGGGAAATTTTTAGGCAAATTACCATTGAACTGTTTTTTCCTCGCCAAGTGTAGCGTTGTGCACCAAGTAGGGCCATATTTCCTCGACTCTTACTATAATCATGTTTTCGCTTTCCAAAAGTGTCTGCCATAAAATACTAAATTAAATTTTCAACAACACTTTAGTTTCTTCATACGCTTAAATCAGTACAAGATTATTGCAGCATCGATATCTGTGTCTAACAATTACATAATCAAAATTTGATCATCGACATAATACCACTAACAACAGTTACGCCTCCGTCAACCACCAAGTTATGACCGCTTACATAAGCTGAATCGTCGGAAGCAAGAAAAAGAGCAACCTCGGCAACATGTTTAGCCTCCAACACAATTCCCTTTAAGTTGGCTAGCTTCTCATTAATAGCATCAATGGCTGTGGGATCCACACTGTTCGCACCAGTTGACATCGGTGTGGAAAGACCGAAAGGAGAAACACAGTTGATACGAATCCCGTGCTTCCCGAACTCACTTGCAGCAGAATGAACAAGACCTAATAGTCCATGCTTAGACATAGTATAGGAATGAGGTCCACAGCCACCTGTAGTGGACGCAATACTTGCGGTGCAAATAATAGAACCCCGAGTTTTATTAGCCACCATAACTCGAGCTGCATGCTTCACCACGGTTGCTGAACCGCGCAAATTAGTAGCTATGGTTTTATCGAATTTGGTCATATCCAAGTCTAGGATACTTCCCATAGGACCAATGATTCCAGCGTTACTGTACATGATATCGAGTTTTCCATATTTCTCGATTGCATACGCTACTGTTTCTTCAACCTGTTTTTCGTCTGTCACATCACAGTGCCGATAGCTAGCTCTTTCAGCGCCTACTGAGGCAACAACTTGGTTACCCAATCCATCTTGAATATCAGCAATGATAACGTAGGCCCCATGCTCAGCAAAAAGTTTTGCAGCTGCCTCGCCGATGCCACTGGCTGCTCCGGTAATAATAGCAACCTTACCCTCTAACCTGAAGAAAATCAACGGAGAAGTGGTCAGTGTACGAAATTGTAAAAGCATGAATTTCTATAGCTGCCCCAATAAGATGCAGAGTGAAATGATATTTCATTTATTTTTAGAGAGATGTTTTCTTACATACCTTTGTTTCGACATGGAGGATAGCTACTTCTGTCTTACGTGGTCTGTAGGAGTGTGCTCTTAGAACAAAGCACTTGCGAAATTAATTGAATTGTGAATGAACGTTGCGATCTTCCTACTTATAAAACTGTACGGGTGAACTTTTTAATAACTTGTGTCGTGCATCCAATTCTATTTTGGCTGCTGCGTGCCATAGCATTATGTTGACTCAACATCCGTCGAATTTGAACAAGTCTACCCGGCTTCCATACGGCATATAGATTCTATAAAAAAATTGACAGGAGAAATCCTTTTAAGCAAAATTTAGGATTGGTCGTATGATATTTTTTAAAAATTTGCTTTTACTGATTGTAATGAAAATTAGTTAAATATTAGATAATTTTCATTTTACAAATTTAAAACTCTAAAATTAATTCATATAAATATAATAAATTTTGCTATTAAAATATTATAATAAGACAAATTATTAAAATAATATAATATTAAATAAAAAATATTTTCACAAAAATTATTGCATAAAATTATTTTCATATATATAATATAATACATTATACCATAATTAATGATAAAAAATAATTAAAAATTTTATTATGAAACAATATAGAACTAATATTGCACAATATCAAAATTTCCCACTTCAAAAAAGAAAATTATATATACGTAATAATATTGTTTAAGAAAAAATATATTATTTATCCTAATTAGAAGTATAATTCATTAATTTATTTAAAGTTAATTTTATTTTTTATTAGTTATATAGGAATATATTATAAATTATATATGTAATAAAATTACTTTTCAAAATTAAATTTTGAGAGAGTATAATGTTATATACACAAATTGATATGTTATAATACATTGATTAATAGTAATACAAAATTAATATAATATTTAATTATGATTATTATTATGTCTTATTAGTTTATACATAAAATTTTACAAAAAAAATTTATATATCTAATATTATTTATTTTAAAACGAGCCTCATTTTCTATTTGTTTAATTCATTATTGAGTTATTAATTTTACCTTCAATCTACTCTGAGATTTATTAGGCTTGGTTGTTTGGTTCTGTTCTGTTCCTGCTGTAGCCAAGAAAAAGAAAATTCAAAGGAGAAGTAGAAATAATGCTTTTTTCCTAGGCGAGGGTATTCGACTCAAGACTTCAAATGCATTAAAAAATGAATTCTTCTTAACCGTAAAAGTGACGTAACCCAGGCAGGATTTCCAGCTGCCTATTCAACGTAATAAAATTTGATGAATAATTGTAAAATTTATTGTTTCCTTCAGTATGGGCTTCTTATCTCCGTGCCAGCGCGATGTTAGTTGAGCTGTTAAAGACTGCATCTTAGCACGTGTAATAGTGTTATTTTTCTTTATTTTTAAATATTTTAACAGTTATATTTTTTAATTTTAAAAAATAGTTAGGTTACAGTTTATTCACATACTAGAGTTTAAGATCATAATTCTTTATGTAACTATTATTTTTTACTATATTTTTATAATCATGTTATGGTTCAGTAGTTGAATTTCAATTAGCTATTTCATAATTCTGCATTAAAATTTTTTTATTCTCTTCTTCTTACAAGTTATCTTATTTTTCTATTTTTTAAATTTAAACAACTATAATTAGTATCAAAATAGTATCTTCTTAAGAATTATAAGTGTAAATTTGAAAGAAAATCATAAAAAGAGAGTTAAGTTTTTCATCAATTTCTCCTCCAATTTTTTATAGAGAAAATTACTAGATTTTGGCTACAAGGACGGAGACCTACCTAGATGTGTTGGATTTCTGGGAAGCAGTGGAAAAAGATTATGAGACTTATTTGCTACCAAACAATCCCACAATAGCACAAATTAAATCTAAAAAAGAAAGAAGGATGAGAAAGTCAAAAGCAAAGAGTTGTCTGTTTGCTACAATAACTCCTACAATTTTCACTTGAATCATATCACTCAAATCAGCTAAGGCAATCTACCAAAGATCTATCTAAGATCACTCTAACAGAACTCTTAAATGCTTTTCAAGCATAAGAGCAAAGAAGAGTTATGAGATAAAAAGAAATAGTTAAGGGGGCTTTGCCTGTTAAGTATGATGATGGTGCAAAGAATAAAAGAAAAAAGAACAAAAAGGCTAATGCAAATAGAAAGGCTACTGACAATAACAGTAAAAGCAAAAATAAGAATTCAAAGGGAGGGTATTCACCATATCAATACTGTGGTAAAAAAGGTCATCCTCCATTTCGATGTTGGAGAAGACCCGATGCAAAATGTGCCAAATATAATTAACTTGGTCGCAAAGCTATCATTTGCAAGAGCAAGAATCAATAATAAGAAGTAGAGGCTCAAGTAGTTGATCATGAAAAGGAGGATCAACTCTTTGTTGCCATTTGCTCCACTAGTTTTGAATTAAGTGAAAGTTGGTTGATTGATAGTAGTTATAAAAATCACATGACGTATGATATTGATCAATTGCTATCACCGGGTTTGCAGGTACAAAATTAATTTTTGATATACTTTACGTTCCTGATATTGATCAAAGTCTTTTTAGTATTGAGCAACTAATTGAGAAAGGATTCAAAGTGTTTTTGAAGATAACTAATTAGTTGGAATTTATTAAGATTTTTTAACCGATATTTTGCCTATTTATAAGTTATTATATGTGTTTTTGATGATTATTTCTTATTTTTATATTATAGGGCTTGATTTTCAAAAATTTGGCAAATATGCATTTAGGAGCTATTTTACGTAGTCTTTAATATTTTTATCATAACTTGTTGTAAAAATATCATAATTTAGTAATTTAAAATGCATTGAAAAGATAACTTAAAGATTAAAAACTTTCATGAAGAGATCATTCATATTTAAAGTCGTTTGAATGAGCAAAATAGAGCTATTGTATAAAATAAAAAAAAAGGCATTAGTTTTCAAGTTGGACCGAGAAGGTAGTGCCCCAATGCTATCGTGGCAAGAAAATAGAGTCATTTTCCAAAAAACTAAGTGTCCCAGCACTCAGTAATGGTGACCTAGTGCCCGATGCTACGTCTTTGTGAAATTTTACTGTGTTATCCTTATTTCTTTAAGGTTTTAAAGGGGCTATAAAAGGAGGGCTATTTTTCGAAGATTGAATAGCCTTCTACACATCCTAAGGAGGAGAAATCAAGGCTAAAAAATAGATAGAATCAACTCTTGGAAGATTAAAAATCAATTAGAGAGCTTGGATTATAAGAGCAGAAGTTGAAGACTCAAGATTGAGAGGATTAATTCTAGGTATTTTCTTTCTATCCTTGTATTTTTGTTTCTTCATTATAATCTATAAAACTTTAAATTAATTTTGTTATGTTGATTGAAATTATGTTAGACTAAGTATATTGTCGTAGAAGATTGATGTAGTCATTGTTATATTACGATTTATGTTATTATTATATGTCCTAAAATTATTCTCATGGTCGATTTTGTGTATATTGTATTAAGTTACAGTAATATGTGTATTGTACATATATTTATTAATAAAGAAATTATTTCAATTTATATTTATATACTACTTCTTTAACCCAACTATACCAGTGATATAATATACATGTGAATCGTCTAAAATAATTTAATTATCTAAATTATTTCTTACAGACATAATATCAACTAGGCATTAATATTGCGTAATAGGTACACTAAATATCTTCGATAAATATTATGAGATGATATTTGTGTGAGTGATATAATAGTC
>JAWDEX010158635.1:0-19267 GCA_035221805.1 Trichilia hirta | reverse complement strand
TGCTGCTATAATTATTTGTGTTCTTGTTGCTGCTCCTGATCGTATTTTTTATTATTAATATTC
This sequence comes from Trichilia hirta, assembly GCA_035221805.1. Lineage (NCBI taxonomy): Eukaryota > Viridiplantae > Streptophyta > Magnoliopsida > Sapindales > Meliaceae > Trichilia > Trichilia hirta. The sequence continues at coordinate 19,204 of JAWDEX010158635.1, read as the reverse complement.
ATCCTATTATTTAACTTTACTGCTTATGGCAGTGATGAAATTCTGAACTCATTTCTGTATTTTTATGTCTGCGATTTCTCTTTGGAAGGGCCAATACAAGTCAACTTTGGTTTGTCCTGTATGTAATAAAGTTTCGGTCACATTTGATCCTTTCATGTACCTTTCCTTGCCACTCCAAGCTACCACTACCCGTACTATGACGATAACAGTTTTCAGCAGTGATGGAAGTGCAGTGCCATCTACTTGCACTGTTACTGTTCCTAAGCAGGGACGTTGCAGGGACTTGATCCAAGTGCTTAGCAATGTTTGTTCCTTGAAGCAAAATGAGGAGCTCAAGCTTGTGGAGGTTTGCAGCATTAAACACTCTTATATTCATGGGACTCTACTTTTCTGTTTAATCTGGTTAAGTTACTCTGATGTTATTTGCAGATACAAAACCATTTGATTCAAAGATTTTTGAAAGATCCTTTAATATCATTATCCACAATCAAAGATGATGACCACCTTGCTGCATACAAGGTCCCAAAGTCGGTGAAGAATGCGGTATTCCTCCAGTTAATACACCGCCGACAAGAACAGTATGTTTAGCTGGCTAGACCTGTACATGAAATTTGCTAGAGGCATGTATAAAAGTGGTTGAATTCCCCGAAATTTGCTTGGTTGATGATTCTCTTACTTTTTTAGTTGATTGTTTCTACATTTTTTATAGGCACCTTGGAGAACAGAAGAATCATTGTTTTATACTTTTTGTTTCTCGTCAATTCTCTCTCTTCAAATTAAGTGACATTCTGCTCCAACTAGAGTGGAAATTTCAGTAGAATTGATTTGATGCTATGGTAAAGAGCTCCTGGATGAGGATGCTTCTAATTCACTTCTCCATTTCCTTGTTTGCCACTTCGGGAAACTGGTGGTACTCAAACCACTTCACAATGGAAAGCTTATGGAACGCCCCTTGTCTCATCAATCTCACGTGACGATGTAATTTCAGGAGGCAGTGTACAGGCGATTGTTCAGACAATGCTTTCTCCTTTCTTGAAAAGAGGGAGTATTACACAAAAGAATATTTCTGACCCAAGTGCCTCAGTGACAACAGTTGACCAAGCTGGTGCCATTAGTTCCAGTGAAGCATGCACCAACTCTTCATCAAATGGAACAAATGAGACATTGCCAAAACTACCTCTTCAATTGGTTGATGAAAGTAGTGCATGCATTGATCTGTGTGTGGAAGAAGAGAAAACCATTACACTTTTATCATCATCAACGTCAATAGTAATATATGTTGATTGGTCGCAGAAGCTGCTGGAGAAATACAATATTCATTTCCTGGAGAACCTACCTGAAGTGTTCAAATATGGGCCTGTAACCAAGAAAGCTCGTACTGAACCTCTCTCCCTGTATACCTGTCTGGAAGCTTTTCTACGAGAAGAGCCTCTAGTGCCTGAAGATATGTGGTTTGTGCATTTTCTTTGACTCTCTTTCCTGTATTACATCGACACATAGGTGATATGTAGATAAACTGATTCATGTCAAACTTTTGGTGATCCAAACTATGGTGATGGCAGGCAACTACTGTTATCAGTCTCAGGGACTGAGGCCACAGTTGTTATAGGATGTAATTACAAAATATTAAATATTAGTACAAAAGTGAGTGGGTCTCACTAAAATTTGGCATTGCCTTACTTTTTTTTAACTTTTGGGTTTAAAGTTAAATGGAAGCCAGTAATGCAAACATACCCTTAATGCCTTACAAAAAGTAGTTTAGTTCAAAACTCTGGGAATATTTTGCTATCTGTATTTTGTCCAATTTCTGACTGTAGTAGAACTGCAAAAATTAAGGGGTAAAGGGTCAGGCTTGCATATAGACGGTGATCTGAGAAATGGTATCTTTACCTTTCAATCAGTGCACTGTGAGTGGTATGGGAACTTAGATTTTATTAACTTAAAATTAGTGGAAACACTTTTTTTGTTAAATTTAATTGTTTTAATGCAGATAACCTTCTGTTGCTAAATAAGTTTGCACTCTCAATTTAACCTTTACCTTATTCATTTCTGAAGTTATTTAAACCTTCTTGTTGGTGATTTCTGAATGCAGTACAACTTTTGACTTGCTAATTTGGTGTTTTATAATCTAGACCCTAATATTTGATTTCATTCTTTTCGTTGCTGTTTGCTTGACCTTGAAGAATCCTGGTCAATCTGCTTTAATTTAAAGTATTAATGTATATCTATTGAAGGTTTTGTCCTCGATGTAAAGAACGTAGACAAGCAAGTAAAAAACTTGATTTGTGGAGGCTTCCAGAGGTATTGGTCATTCATCTGAAGAGATTTTCATACAGCAGGTCCATGAAGCATAAACTAGAAACCTTTGTCAACTTCCCGATTCATGACTTTGACTTGACAAAATATGTAGCCAACAAAAACAGTACTCGGCGGCAACTCTATGAACTCTATGCCTTAACAAACCATTATGGTGGCATGGGCAGCGGGCACTACACTGCACATATTAAGGTAGAAAATTCTATCCAGTTTCTAGAACTGGTGCATGGTTAGAGGATAACATGATTTGTGTAATTTGTTCTCACTTAACGGTTGAACTTGTGGTTAGCATTCTTGCAAACCCACATCCGCTTGTTATTCTTGTAGAGGTCCGCATACTCATGGCAATGAATATCATGGAACCGTATTAGTTATCTGTGGATTGCTGGATTACTTTTTTATGATTTACTTCTTTTGTTACTTAATTTATTTTTATTTCTTGTAAAATAAAAAAATAGAAATACAAAAGGGTGTATAGAAGATAGATGATTATTGTTTTGCCTAATTTCTTATGAAGTGTTGCTATCCTATTTTATATTTTTGACCCTGATTTGCATCTTTTCTATGATGTGTAGCTTCTGGACGAGAACAGATGGTACAACTTTGATGATAGTCACATATCGCCCATAAATGAAGATGATGTGAAGTCAGCTGCAGCATATGTCCTCTTTTATCGGAGGGTTAAGGCTGATGCCTCAAATAGCAATTTAGTGCAATCTGGTGCAGGTCATGAAAACATTGCATCCTAGCAGTTAACTCAAACAGAGAAAAGTGCATGTATCTCATCAAAAGTAACAATACTCAGGTGTGCGTATGCATATATGTTATATTGCTTGCTTAAAAGAATCTAAGAGTATTGTACTAGAGCAAATTTTTTGAGTATTATTGTAGGAAACCTGGACTTAACTTTTTATTGAAGTCTTGCCGTTAAGGTACATTATAAATTTTCTTTTCTTGACTAGTTTCTAGATAATTTGTTTCAGTAACATCAAAGCAATTTGTATATTTAGCGATGACTTTAACTTGTAAATTTGCATTAATTTATTATGGTCCTCAATTGGTTAATTTTTAAACTATTAGTTATCTACTTCAACTTTATTAATTGATCTGGCCGGAGAACTAGTTGGTGTTTTGCTACAAGTCATTCTGCATTGTTTTCAGAGACATTCTTAGAATGCTGGATAATCAACCTCAGACGGATTTTAATTGGCCGAGTAAACTTGGATGTTTTTCCTTCTTGACTTATCACCAGTAGATATGTTGTTCTGTTTTGTTTACTGTGACACCGTTCCAATAACAGGTGAATAATCTTATCCGGAATTTGTGTTAACTTAGTAATGCTTGTATACGATTTTATAGATATTTGTTGTATTCTTACCCTCACATAATTTAAGGTAGGCTTAATGGTTTTCGGATTGCTTGAGCTGGATGTCATTTTTATGGTATTTTCTCTTAGTTTTAAACAATACTTTTTGTACTTGTATATTGGTTATCTCGTGCAGATGTCATTAAGTTTTAAAATGTAAATTTGAGAAAGTTTATGGTAAATTCTCCAAAGTTGATATTTGCCCAAATTATTGTCCTTTTAGAGAAAGTCTGCACTAAGTAACATGGTAAACAATTTTTTTTTTTTTACTATGAAAGATTTTCATATAGACTTAGAGCAAATTAAAATTTCAATTATTATTTCTATATAGATAGATCAAAGAGTAAAGAGTTGTACTAAATTTAAGTATTTGATTTTGGTTGAAATCATTAGAGGACATCCAAATAAGTTAAGAATTAGTTATTTTTGTTTGTTTATTTTTTATATATTCCAAATTATTGAACTAGTTCTTTCACAATAAATTACGTTTAATAACTAATTATAAGAATTTTTTATATTCAAACATAGCATGCTGAAAATAGAAAGAGATAGAAATGTAGGGACTTTGCATTTTTTTTATATCAATTTTAATCCCTTCTATTTTTTTTAAATTGCATAACTCACCCTACATATATAGGATTTAAATAGGTTGAGAAGGGTGACAAAATTACTCGCACTGGATCCTTGTTGAACACATCAAACGGTCTTAATTTCCTTAACCCTTTAGTTTTTATAATTTAGGACCCCAAACTCGTGAAACATTTAAGTTATCTTAATTTACTTAATAAAATTCTCAAAGAATATTAAAACCAGACATACATACTTAGATTACATTTTGAAAAATTAGATATGTGTAGCGTAAAGTTTAAAAAATCAGGTATGCCTGATACTTGATTTTAAAAATTATTACTTTAAATTGAAAATAATATATTGTCAATTGAAATGATGTTGATAGGAACTTTGATAGAAAAATAATTTAAAAACATTTATGTATTTTTAATCAAAAAATAAATTAAAAATATCTCTGTGTTTCACCTGAACAAAAGTGCATGCAAATTTTTCTTTTTTATTTTAAAGGTTATTAATCATCAAATTATTAACATGTTGTATTAGAATCTTATATAATTTTAAATCAAATTTAATTCTCTTTAAAATTAATTACAATAAAGTCATCTTGCTTGTATAATTGTCTTATTTATGCATGTTTACTCTTTTAATGATCGTATTTATGGTGTGTACGGTGTCAGTACTCTGTTAGAATTAATTTTGAATTATTTTATTATGATGTAACTCTAAATTTTAAATTTATATTTAATTAAATCTAATTTTATAGAATTTAACATAAGAAGGATGAAAAGAAGCCAATTTACAATTCCTCTACAAGGCCGAATGGCTCTTATGCAATGTTGTTGGACGTTTGTACAATAATTACTATCTTCCAAATTTTATTTTAATATTTTTTCCCAGCACACTAATGTCTTTTCTTCCCTTTTTTGTGTGGGAGATGGGTGTATGCAGGCCAGATACACAGTGCACATTTGTGGATGTTGGACTTGGGTTCCATGTGGAGTTCACCAAGTCTGAAGCTATGAATTTTTAAATAATCTACTTTTATTTTGTCGGAGTTTCCTTTAAATTTGCTTATGCAACGAACCTGCTGGTTGCAGAGTACAACAATTTGGTAGAAATAACAGTTTACACTACTATTTTGATACTCTCAAATCATTATCCTGGGAAGATTTTTGGTGCTCCATTTGTAGTGGGCTATTGGGCTATTTTTAGCCATGTAACAAACTATTTTGTCCAATTTTCTGTTTTTCTTTCTCATTCTCTCCCTTCTTCCCTCTGCTGGTAACTTCTTTCAAGTGTCAACCTAAATAAATAACGTAATTGCATTCTGCAGGCAAACAAAGAAGAATACTCGCCAGATTACATCAATAGGTCCCAGATCAAACTGGTAGTTTTTACATAATGGGTCCTTGTTCATATGTGCTTTTCTCATTCATTTTGGCCCTTTTAGCATATTTTATGAAATTGAATGCTGCTTAAATCTTTCCAAGCTTGTCTTTCCAATATACGAGTTTGCTTGAATAGCTCAGATATCGGATGCTTTAATTCCAATATAGATAATCTAAAAGGCAAGATAATAAATGGTTTTAAATCAATTTTGCATTTGGATGACAATTGGATACGATTCTTATGAACGAGATTTCTTCTTTTTCTCACTTGGTTTACTTGTAATAATCACTTAACGGTTGCATTCAGGCTCCATAAGTTACTCCAACTTCCGGCTAAGACTAATGTACCAGAGCGCATTTTTTAACCTTTTATGAACTTGAATATATGCTTAATTGCAATGAAAAGATTTGTACATTTTAGATGAGTTTTATTTTGAGAAAAAATATAGAAGCAGAGGGAAGGTACAGATAAAACGATAATTATGACAAGGGGTGGTGAAAGTGTACTAAAATAACGAATTGCGGCTTCTAATGGTAAATATATTTCTTTTCGTATATTCTCTGCTCAAGAATTCAATGTAGTTACCAACAACTATGAGAGGCCAAAAATTGTAGAAAAAATTCCTCATTATAAATTATATAAGGGTATTTGGAAGGATTGCTTCATTTCTGTCGTGAAGTTTGATGATGATAAGCATTATGCAGATAGATAGGGTATTAATAACATTATCAATGCATCATAAATGAGTAATAATCATATTTTAAAAATGTTTGGATGTTGCTTAGAGACCAAAAGTTCCTATTCTAGTTTGAATCTATACAGCATGAGAATCTTGCGGATCAGATTAGCAATCCTCATCAATCTCCATTTAGACCTTTACTGTGGACACATAGTTAAAAATTGCAACGAATTTAGCTCATGGTTTTGCATATCTGCAGTTTGGATTTCACAAACCAATCGCTTTTAGAGATACTGTACTATATGATTTTTCACTATCCAAATCGATTCTAGATAGCGAAACCCGCATAAAAACGTAGTCGGCGGTGCAGGGATAGTTAGGATGTTGCATATGAAATATCTCAAAATACTTAAAATCATTTTAATAATTTAAGAGACATGAAATTAGTAACTGTTGTTGACTTAATCTAAAAGACTAAGTTTACATATATCTCTTATGATTCATTGATGATTCAGAAGTTATACCAACAATGATAGATGAAGCAAACAACTCAGACAAATATACCTCTCTTGCACGTAATTTTACATAGTCCCCATTGGTTTCAAGTTTTTATTTTTCATGACAAAAGGTATGGATAAACAAAAAAGTAAAATTTTCTCTTTAAATTTTACCGATTTATTGTTACCAATAACGTACAAGTTTGCGTGATCATACAAGAGAAATATTAGAATCCAACTTAGATATTTTCGAATATGAACTCATCTAAAAGATGAAATGCTTTCATTTGTGTTGATACCCAAATTTTTCAATGATCACATACATTTATAGTTGCAATCGACATAGAAATTTCTCGGGAATTACTTGAAATCACAAAAAAACGAATTAGGAGTGAAGTCGGCTTACCAGTAAATAAACTCCGACGCTCAAGTCAGTAAAATAGTGCAGGACTAAATAAAAAAGAGAGAAATTACGAGTGTTTTAGTGTTTTACCGACCCAAGACTGGGCGCAAAAAAAGTTTGTGAAAGTAGTAGTTCTCTTAATTACTCAGAGAAAGTTCTTTCTAAAAGCTTCAAAGTTAGGAGTAGAATAATGTCTGTTCGAATAAAAAAAAATTTCCCCCTCTGTTACATGCATAGCATTCATCTTTTATATAACTCCTGCAGGTGTGAGTATCGGAGAACGGGAGTTCGATTAGACAAGAGTAAGTATAGTGATTGGATCAATCATTTCACCACTCCTTTACGTTAGGCCTGGCCTAGCAATGAGTGCCTGTAACTTATCGTGTACGGCGTTGCCTAACATGACGAAAAGCTTGAACAATTACTTAAACAGCGTAGTAGTTGGTCCCATTCTTAACTCCTATTTTTAGAAGAGGCGCAAACATTGTCTCGGAGATTGAAAAAGAATCGCCTCGAAAATCAGGGTGGGTGCCGAGAGACCGAGGCAACCCTTCCAAATTACAGTTTCTGATTAGTCGAATCTTGAAATCAGGAAACTTTAAACAGGAATCAGTCTCGAATCAATAAATATCATCAACAATTTGCATTAACCATGGAATATGAAACATGTTAATTCCGAACATCAAAGGAAAAGGAAAAACATGAAACATATTTGGTTACAATCTTGATTTAATGAAAATTTTTATATTTAATTTTACTATTTAAAAAGTTATGATATATGTAATTAAATAAAAAAGTACTTGTAAAAATACAATTTCTTTTAATACAAATTACATAATACTAGTTGATATGTAATTGTATGACTATCACATGATGTATATATTACTTGGTTTTATTAATTATTTTAATTTTATATTTTTATTCAATCACATTGTTCTTATATTCCATCAATTTAATTAATATAAATATAATTTGTATCTTTAATATTAATATGTATGTCTGTGTTTGTAATTGACTTGTATTGTAGTAAGCCAAGGCAAAGATATATAGTTGTTTTCTTTGACTTTCCATACTGTTTATTATTCCATTATTCCTATTTTCTTGTAGTGATGCATAATCCCATTTGAATGGAGTATGAAGCAAATGAGTTAAAGTGTTTAAGTTTCATTACTCTCTAGCTTTAAGTTCCACAACCCTGTACTGTACTTGTGCACATCACTAATAAGTCGAGTCATCCAACAAGTATTGAAGATGCCAGCAATTGCGAGATTCTCGAAATGTTCCTCTGAATTACCAGAATATAGATCAGTCATTATGAATATGACAAAAATACATAAAAATCTACTGAATTTGATAATTTCTTCTTGTTACAAATTTAATTTCAGATATTCATTCATCGTTTTTCCTTTTATGTATCTTGTTTGTATTTTATGGATTGATTTTCTAGAACTTATCCCTATCAATAACACGAACCTAAGAGCTTTTGTAAACCTACTTATAAAAATAAAAACGTGTTTTTAGTCTTCATGGTCCGAAAGACCAAATCTAAATAAATTCTTGTCTTAGTTTTGTAGGAAGAAAAGTTCAAATTTTCCATCATAGAATAAATTTGCGTAAGCAAATACATCATCATTATATGTGAAATGAAATTTTTGAAGTCAATATTTGATTTTCATTTTTCTGTCTCTTCTTTTTACGACATATACAGCTTTTCTTTTTCACATGAATGACCCATGTTTTCTTTTAAAAATAATTTAGAACAAAGTTAAATTAATTTACTTTTAGACACAAGAAATTATTAAGTGGATCATTTCATCACATCAAGAATAGAACAAATTAATCATAATATTACTTTGTGAATCGAGATAATAAATATTAAGATAAAGATAAATTTTGTATTTCTATTTTATTTATCGCCTTAATTTCATAAAAAATTGAAATATCCTGTGTTTGTTGATTCCTTGCACAATGTCAATGGTTGAACCGATTCACCTTGACTTTCTCATTAGGCATTGTATTCGAGTATACATTATTATGGCTGATGTGTAAGCTGTAAATTGATAATAAATTTCCATGTGAATGGACCCCAAAATACTCTAGTTTTAATACTGCTTCTAGAAGCCATGTGTTCACACACGCACACGCACACGCACACGCACACGCACAGATATATATGCCCCTATGTGCATCTTATCTTTTATGGGATGAAAGAAAAATCTTTTGGCCTATCTTAGTTTCTAGCCATGGAATTCCTCTTCTCTCTTCAATCTGTTCTCTTCTTCTTCCTACTTTCTCTGTACTTGTACTTCCATGTTTTTACTTCTTCCAAGACAGCTGCTGCTGATAACAAAGGCTTTAAGCACTACCCTTTGATAGGAGCTTTGCCTGGATACCTGAAAAACCGACGCCGTATCATTGAATGGACAACTGAAGCCCTTCAACGTACCCCAAATAGCACTGCCGTCCTTCAGCGTCCCGGAAAAATTCGCGGGGTCCTCACGGCGAACCCTGCAAACATCGAGTATATTCTCAAGACCAACTTCGAAAACTACCCCAAAGGAGAGCAGTTCACCACGCATCTCGAAGATTTTCTAGGCCGGGGAATCTTCAACACTGACGGTGAGTTATGGAAATTCCAGAGGAAAACTGCGAGCTACGAGTTCAACACAAAATCTCTCCGAAATTTCGTCATAGATAACGTCAGGCACGAGACTCTATCAAGGTTAGTTCCGCTTCTTACCAAAGCATCAAAAACAGAACAGGTATTGGATTTCAAAGATGTTTTAGAGAGATTTGCATTTGATAATATTTGTAAAGTGGCTTTCAACTTTGATCCCGGATGTCTCGGAGGTGATGGAACTGCTGGTTCCAAATTCATGCGTGCGTTTGAAGATGCAGCTACGCTTAGTTCTGGGAGATTCAGATATGCTGTAAGTTACATGTGGAAGATCAAGAAATTCTTTAATGTCGGATCCGAGAGAACACTGAAGAATTCAATTAAGATAGTACATGAATTCGCAAACAATATCATACGTTCAAGAATGGAAGAGGAAGCAGAAAATAAGGATGAAGATTTGCTGTCACGATTTATCGGATATGGTGGGCATTCATCTGAATTTCTCCGAGATATCATTATTAGCTTCATACTTGCAGGACGAGACACAACATCTTCGGCTTTAACTTGGTTCTTTTGGCTACTCTCTTCTCATCCAAATGTTGAGCAAAATATACTGAAAGAACTTCAAGCAATCCGGAAACAAAACGGGAAAAGTTTCGGTGATACTTACAACTTTGATGAGCTACGAGATATGCATTATTTACATGCGGCCATATCCGAAACTTTGAGATTGTACCCACCGGTTCCGATTGACACGAAAGCTTGTCAAAACGACGATATCCTTCCAGACGGTACATTTATCGGCAAAAACTGGTTTCTTACCTATCATCCATACGCAATGGGGAGGATGGATAGCATATGGGGTGAAAACTGCAACGAATTTTTGCCGGAAAGGTGGCTTGAAAATGGAACTTATCGGCCAGAAAACGTGTATCGTTTCCCTGTTTTTCAAGCCGGGCCGAGAATTTGTCTTGGCAAAGATATGGCATATAATCAGATGAAGTCGATAGCAGCATCTGTGATTGAGAGGTTTGTGATGGACGTGCAAGATAAGGACAAGCATCCAGTGATGGTTTCATCTTTGACTCTGAGGATGAAAGATGGATTGCGAGTGAAGGTGAAACAGAGAGGTGTGGTAGATGTTGAGAATTGATCATTATAAGCCGACTGGTTTCTGGTATTAATTTTTTTTTTTTTTTTTTTTCGTATTAAAAAATTTGCAAAATAAGGAGACGATCACTGCTGATTGATAGTTAGAATACGTTAAACTTCACCTTCGTGAGCCAACCCCTGCATTGAAATTTCGGTTTTCAAAGAACAGAAAAGATTCTTTGCCATCTGTGAAAATAGGAGAGAGATTGGGATTACTGTCGGTAGGTGATGTTGTTTTATGAATTTAAATACACACGCAAGAAAGAAGAAAATATTTAAAAATATATATAATAAATATTTTTTTAATTAAAAAATATGATTTCTTTATATAGAGAAAAAAAGATATTGAATATGAAATAAAAAAATATGTTTTGTCATTATATAAATGGGAAGCATTAATATAAGATGAATTAATTTATCAATCAATAAGTAGTTTTCTTTTTTTTAATTATAAATAAAAATATAAATTAATTTTTTATTTTATTAAAATAAAAAATATAAATTAATGTCTATCTTATCAAAATAAAAAAATATACAAATTTCATGAGGAAAATTAAAGTGGCTAGTACATAATTATAACATTGGTAATTAACAATATCTTTAATTCAAAATAAAATTGTTATCTTAATATTAATTTAAAATATTTTAATTTTTTGTTTGAAAAAACCCAGTAGGCCACTGCCTTATCACGTAAATAAATTTTTATAAAAATTAAAATACACAAATTTAATATTATTGTTATTTATATTATATTTTTATAATAACAAAAACATAGATATTATGATGGATTTATTTATTTATAATATTTAATTGCATGTGGCAACGAAAAGTGCAAAGGCTCTCTTTTCGAAGTGTTTAGGATTGCAATTTAACCTGTAACATCTTTTAAGTTAATCTTTACCCAACCTCTTTAATATTCCTATTAAGAAGTAAAATTTTAGTTCGACATAATTATTAAATAGTTAAATGAATATTAATAGATCGCTTGTCTAATATATTTTTGGAATAAAATTACAGTATTATTCAATCAAATACCAATTAATTTATTTTAAATATAACTAATATTTTGAAAATATAATATATATAATTAAATATTTTTATAAAATACAAATTTTAAATTATAAATAAATTAATATGATATAATTACTAAAATTATTAATAGTTTTATAAATGGGTTCACGTATCAAGAAATATAAATTCAAACCCAAAACATTTGATAATTATATCATATTTAGATAATATGAATCCATAATTTGGTAATGGCTGCAGGGATTATGTCTAAAATTATTACCTTTACACCCAAATATTATAGGAAATTTAAATATTTAGATATTATATTGTATATTTTTACTTATTAAATAAAGAAAGAAAAATCAAATATAAGTTAAATAAGTATTTTATTGAATATTCAAATAAAATAAATTTTGTGAGATGAAATGTTACAAGTCTCTTTATACTTAAAAAATTAGAGTTTAATTTTATAAACTTCACAAAATTAAGATCCCCTTTATATTTTCTTGAATTCAGTTAAAATTGGCTGTGAATTGAAAGTATTGGGCAGCAAATCAGCTTTGTAATCAAGAAATTAGACAAAGTTATTATTTACTTGATACTATATTTTGTATACTTTTCCTTGTCGTATAGTTTACAAATGTATTTTATAATTTATTATTATTTACGCAATAAATTTATAATTTATCATGTATTTTTGATTAGTTATGATTTATATTTTATAATTAATGATATATTTTTAAAGCATGTTATAGTTTATTATATTACTATAATTAAGAAAATAAATTAATTTTATAATTAAGAAATTATTTATTACATGTAAAAACTAATTTATCTCATAAAAGTTAAAATTTACATCCACCCCTCTCATTTGAGATGGATGACTCAAAATTCCATTTAATTTGTATAATTCTTGCAATTCGATTCAATTTAATCTGAATTTTATATAGATTGGTGGATGGTTAAATACGGATTGAAAAATTGTAAATCAGCATAACATGGATTGGATCATGAATTTGCACTGTAAAACTGCAAAATATCCATAATCCATAAAATAATTATTTTTTTAAAGATATAAAATAAATAATATAGTATTTGATTTATAATAAAATTAAAACATATAAAGTAATCAACATTATTTTTTAAATATAAAATAATCATCTAAAATCTATTATTTAATAAAAGTAAAAACAAAAATCGAATCTAAAATCCCTAAATCATATCTTTTATTTATAATATACTCATCTTTATTCAGGTTTAAATGATATTTGGTGGCATCAACAGTATTATATAAAGACTTACAATATATTTTTTTTAAATTTATAAGCACATACTTATTACCTTTACGTATTTGTCTTTAGCAATGTTTAATTTTAACTAATATAATTATATTTTTATTTTTTGTGTTATTTAATTTTGAACTAATACATTCATTAGTTTATCTTTTGTATTAATTTTATTTTATTTTAAATTAGTATATTTCGATGTATATTTTTATTATTATTTTAAATTAGTATTTTTTTGGTAATTTTAAAAAATCTTTATTCTTTTTATTATCTTAATTGATTTAATAGTTAATAAATTCATATTAAAATTGTATATTTTTTTAATTTATAGTAGATTAATTATAAATTTAAAATTTTTTAAGAAATTGAATTGAATTGAATTTGTTTCTACAATCTACAAATTAAATAAATTGAAAAAACTTTAATTTATAATTAGTATATCGAATACAAATTAAAAAATTTTCTTATGCATACTTGTGAAAGGTCAAAACCCACCTAATTCAATCTACTCAAGGCGTGTAATCTATAACTTTTTTCCTTGTAAAAATCATGGGATGAATCTATAGAAATAAAATTCCATTTCAATGGTTCCGAGGTCCACCGGTCCACTATTTAAATTCAATTTTCCAACCCGGAAAAAAGAATTTGCCTAAGCGAATGCGTTATAAATGTCAAATGAAACTTTTAAGGTCAACATTTTTTATTTTCTTATCAGTCTCTCTCAGGACATTGCTTTTCTTGTTTGCGTCATGCATGACCATTTGTTTCAGGGTAGGGATAGGATGCAGTGAATGCATCATACAGATCCTGAGGATGACTTGAAACATTTCCTTTGACTGACAAGTGGCAGCCAAATATTAGTAAAGGACGCCGGTTAATCAATAGGTTGGTACAAAAACGAAAAAAAAAAAAAAAATTCTTTTATCCTTTTTTAAAATGACGTAGTTGTTTAAAAAAATATTTATTATTATCTTTTAGATAAATATTTATTATTTAAATAATGTAAAATAACAATAAATATCTATTTAAAAATTTTGTGGGCGAAAAGAGAAGATGTGATTATTCTAAAAAATTATATTTAGTCTTATATTCTTTAAAATTTTTAGATTAAGGTAACTTTTTTCTTAATTAATTCTTATATTCTCATGTGATTTATTGTTAAGATATTTTATAATAATTTTTTATTAAAATACAAGTATTTAAATATGCTTTAAAGTCTAAATAAATTCATTTTTAAAGCATAAAATAAATATAATTTTAAAAAGTCCACGTCTTTATGCTTGCTAAATAAGTTAATTAACGTGTAGCCTATTAAAAGAAAAAAATTAAATTTATAATACTTTTTTTTTAATAGATTTTGTATTGTTGTTAAAGAAAGAAAAACTTAAAAAATTTATAAAAGTGAGTCCTAATTTTATCATCTCAAGTTTAGGGAGTAACTGAGTTAAATTATTTGTGAACTACTTAAAATTGATTTGATAAATATTCAAATTTAACTCAAAAATTGTTAAATTAAGTTCTTGATTAGTAATAATTTTTTGAATTGAGTTTAAATATAATAATACTTAAATTTTTAAGCTCATAAGCCTAATAGAGTATCAACTATTTTATATAATTTTAAAAATAATTATTAAAATTTTTAAATTTTATAATAATAATTAAAAAATAAGTATTCGAATTTACGTATAAAAAATATAAATTCAATTGAGTTCAAGTTAAATTTGAGTTTTGATTTTTTGAATCAAGTTGAATTAGAATAGTTTATTATGCAATCTTAACTTAGCTCAATTATATCCCTATTTTAAGCTGCTACAAATTAAAATAGTATAATAAAATTAGTCTAATGAGACGAACATACCTAAATGCTTTCCTATAAGAGATTATTTGTTAATGTCTCACTATTTATATATTGTTGGGGGTAAAAACTAATATCACTATTTTGGTCAATCCTCGTCCATCCTACAACTATCTCTTAGCATATGAAGCATGAAATTGACTTCTACACAGGAAGCAGATTCTCTAAGTGATATAAAAGTCCCGATGCCAATAGAGATCCCTCTCACCTTTACCAAATAAAGTTTTAGATAAAAAAAAATAGTTTTAATCCCACGTAAATTTTAACTTAAAAACAAGAATAACGAGGAGGAGTTATGCGTAAGTCTTAAGATCATTGAAACTATTACATTGTATTGAACATTTCATGTTGTATAAAAATAACCTAGGTAATTATTATGTCAATTTAGATTTATAAATAATAATTATACAGTAACTCATTATTCAACGCCGATACTAACATGCAATCTTCCTATAAACGTTGATTTTCTATTTTTCAATGACCACACGTACGAAGGTCTGAAAAGACGTGTTACTAATTATTATAAATACCAATACATCTTTATTATAAAAAGAGATTAGACACAACAAAAAGCGATACATCTATTTTTTTTTGTTTTTTGTAAACTCTTTTTCGTTAAATTTTAATATTTTTTTCTTTTATATCTTAAACTTGATTTAAATATTAAAATTTATACGTTAAAAAGTCGATATTATTTTTAAATTTTTTTTATATTTTGAAGTAATTAAAATATAATTATTACAGTAAATTTATTTACTGAAGACCACTTTCCTCATAAATATTAATAATTAGGAGAGAAAATTTGTGTATTATTTAGAACTTTTCTTCCAAAAAATTATAAGCATCAGTATATATCAATATCTTATCGTTAATGAATGAAAGAAAAATCTTTGAGCTTGCTCTCATTCTAGCCATGGAATGCCTCTTCTCTCTTCAATCTTTCTTATTCTTCTTCCTCCTATTATCTGTACCCGTACTTCTATTTTTCCACTTCTCCCAAACGCAGCCGCCATTGGTAACAAAGGCTTTAAACACTACCCTTTGATAGGAACTTTGCCTGGATCATTACAAGCGTACATGTTTCTGGTATTAATTATTGTATATTGTTTTTGTTTTGTTAATATTAAAAATCTTAAAAACAAGGAGACAATTATCTGATAATTGCGGTCGTTGCACAATGTTAAACTTTTTTTGCATGTGCCAACCACTAAATATTATATTGAATTTTTATTTTTTAGGAAAAGGACAGATGCTTTGATATTCGTAAAATTATATAGATTTGAATTAGTGTTAGGGACAGGCAAAAAATTTTGATAAGGAAGAAAATTTTAAAATAATAATAATAAAAAATTTCATAATTAATTTATTATATTTTTATAATTATTCTGGGTACATTTTTATATTTCAAATTATGTTTGTAACTAAAATTCTTTTTCAGTTTTAGATTGATTATTCAATCCCTTAACTGTAAATTTATTATAAATACATGAATAATTTCAAAAATTTTCAATTCAATCATATAATCTATAAGTGTGTGTCGGTTACGGACGACTCAGAACAAAAAGGAGGGTTATTTTATTTTCATCATCCAAAGATTATTTTGTATTTTTTCTTTTCTGGCAAGTGAATTAATTTTAACTTAAAAACTAAAATAAAAATCTATTAAAGAAAAAATCCTTTCAAATCCGGGAGAAAAACAGAATTTTTTTTTTTTTTAATAATTATGAAAGACTGTTTGAAAAGATTGATTTATATTTATATTTGTATGTGTATAAGAATACATCGACATGCTAGAATTAGATTGTCAAGTGTGCTCATCTGAGCCTGACCCTAAGGCGTGGAGTGAGATTGCGGCTCACTGCGGTCACTTCTGAGGTTCTTCACACCTGCATAGTACCAGGACTCTTGTGGCCCGGCCCTTGATAACAAAAGCTTTCTGCCCGAAGTTGAGAAATTTAAGAGCAAACCCATTTTGTTAGTTCACTCTATTTACATAAGTGCTTCCTCGTTAAGTTTAATTTGTTTAAAAAATGTCAACGCTTTAAAATTATTTTATTTACAAAATTTCCGTCCGTTACTTTGAGGATGACATAAGACAAACAAATATGAATCTTGACTTATTCATATTCATATTGATTTTTATATTGTTATCCATATTTATATTTATATCATTTTTAAAAAATATTAAAATCTATATTCATACAATATTAAATTTTATATTTAAAATAGATAAAGACATAAATACGGATAATTGTGAATATTCATATTTATTTTTTTATTTTTAATTGTCATTTATTAAAATTTATAAAATAAAAAATAATTTAATTAAAATTATAATTCAACAATTTACCGTCACAAATAATTTGTAAGTTTTAGTCGACAATAATATTATTATAAGTTTTTAACATAAATAAAGATCAAATCACCACCTATTAAAAAAATAATTCAATAATTTATAACAATCTACCACAAAAGTAAAACACCATCATAATAAAAAAATAATTCAACAGTTCACAATAAATTCACCAAAAAAATCAAACCTCTACTATAATAAAAGAAAAAAAAATTAATAATCCAACAATTAGCTAGAAAAAAAAAAAATGCATCGCAAACATCAAACTACCAGCATAAAGATTGCAATTAGTTTCATTTTCTAAAGTCATCATTCATCACTCAATTTTAAATTAAAAAAATCATACTAGTTTCATTTTTATCTTCTTTAATAAGATTAGTTTCAATATCACTAGGCAAAATTCTTTGGGGTTGATTGTTGAGAGAGTCAGCAATTTGACCTCCTTGCAGCTCAAGTTGTCGAATCGAAAGCCGATTGGCTTTGGAATTGAGTTATAGTGTCCATCATAAATTGATTGATGTTGTATTATTGTTTCAAGTGGTGACTTCTTCTCTTGTACATGAGCTTGTGGGAGAGAACTCGGTAGAAATATTAGATTTGATGAGGATGAAGCCCTTGGTTGTTGCTTAATGAGGAGTTCGAATGATTCTTTCGACTAGAATTGTAGAAATTTGAATTCAGATTGTTACGTTGTCTATTATAATTGCCAACATATTGCACAGACTCTGAATTCATATAGTATTGATCATTAGCATGATTGCATAATTCACAATTCACAAATTGGCTTCGGGTTGCATCAGCTCTCATAACTTCAAATTTCTTTGGATAAAGTAGAGACTCCAAATTTATACACTTTAACTTTATTTATTTTAAACATATTCAAATAGATTTATTAGCTAAAAAAATTGTTAGTTTGAATTATTTCTTTCTTTATTTGTTATAATTATTATAATAATTTTTTAATAATAATAGTTTAAGAATACTAAATTAAATTACCCTTATTTTTGTCTAAATTAATGGATTAAACTAATAAATTGAACCTATTGAAGTATTTTTGAAACTAATAGAACTAAAATATATATTTGATTCAATATTTGAAATTGGGCATCTTTTATTTTTTTATTTTTTTATTTTTATTTTTTTAAGTAGAAGTATCTATCAGGCTAGGTCAGACTGCAAATCGAACCGACTCGACCCGTATAGACACAAACTTAAATTAGCTTGAGTTACTATTTACTCAGACCGGGTTGGTTATCGATTAAAAATAATAAGTTGAATTGATTTCAGTCATTTGAAATAGGTAATTCGGCCAGCTAAGAGCCCAAAATTGATCAGGCCCCTTGGGGTTGGAACTAGCGGGTTGGGCTAGTTCGGCCCTCCAGGTCAGCCAACAACAACAAAAAAAATTCCTACCGTTGCAAAGTATTAAGAAAAAAATTAATAATTATTTTTGCAATGGCTAATTTCTTTTCCCCCTCTTATTTTCCATTCATTCCCTCACCCTCCTCCCCTTAATTATAAATACCCTTCTCCCCTTCTATATTTTTTAATTTTAATTTTATAAATAAATTATTATTTCACTTTTATTTCTGAAATTCTCAATATTTATAATTTTTAATAAACTACAATCAGTTTAAAGCATTTAATTATTTATGATTTGAAGTTAAGGTTAGTACATATATTATATTAATATATATTATTTAATTTAGT
>JAWDEX010158625.1:0-19272 GCA_035221805.1 Trichilia hirta | reverse complement strand
AGATCTACCACTTGAAATTCGATTATGATGAATTTTTGATGGGGCTTGTCCCTTATGGTCACTGGCAAAGACACCATACCCATTGGCATGACACAAAATTCCCTAAAACCATGTAAAGTAGATTCTAAATTTTTTAGCCCCACTCGTTAATGCCCAATACGTCCAGAGTGTCCTTCAAGATGATATCAGCTGAGCTTTCTATGTCAATAAGGATCTTGTCAACTTCCTTTTCCCCTATCCCTATCGTTACCATTAAAGCATCATTGTGGGAATAATGCACGCCTGTCTCATCTGCATTGATAAACATAATTGGCACCAATGCGACTTTTGTTTTTTCTGATTCTCGAACATTCAAGATATATCTGATTCTCGAACATTCAAGATATAGAAGTCATTACTTGGATTCGGCAATGAGTATCTAGAATAATTCTTCCTAGATCGATTTGAATTTTTTGCCAGAGTAGGCCATCTAATATTACTATAGTCTGGTGCTTCTTAAATAGATCGAACTCCCTAACATTAGGGTCAGCTACCAGATGGTCCAGGTATCAATTTTTTACCCAAAGATCAATTTATTTTCTCAAATAAAAATAATTTTCGATGCTATACCCGTAGTATTTATAGTAATCACAAAATTGATCACTAGGGATATCAGTTTTTTTTGATCTAATCGGGGTCAGTTCTGTCATATAAAATTCGTTGTCTTTAGCGTACTATAAAGCTTATGAGAGAGGAACATTCAACTGAGTTTTGTACACATGACTCACCTAACGGAGCTCTTCGTCTGAGGTGGGCTTCTTGACTAAGTCTCTTTGCCTAGAGTGTCAAAGATGGCTGTCGCCTCTATTCTTCTAACTGGCATGCTCTAATTTTCTCGTCTCACTCCCTGACAAAAATACCTTTTTATTTCGCTCATTGTGGCTGACCCTTTCCTCTTGCTTTCTTAAGAGTACCTGGTCCTCTATATCTATCTCATCAAATAGCTTCCTTCGGGTGACCTTGTAGGTAATAACTGATCGTTTATTAATTGTGTATCATCCCCTCTCTATCCGGAGCCTTCTTCTTAACCCTTCTAATACGAGCGGGTGGCGAAAAGCCTCTAATTAAATTATCTCTTTATGATACCTCAATATAAAATCCCAAAGACTCTCAGTAGGGCCCTGCCGCAACAATAGAAAAGCAGTTGCACTGCAAGTAGTCTTGATGATGGCCCAAAACTCTTCTACAAAATTTTAGCTTAATTGTCAAAAATTCCTAATAGTGCTTTTAAGGAAGCTTTTGAGCTACATCCTGGGTTTTTTCTCTAGTATCAGTAGGAACAATCGACACATCTAGGGCTCCTTCAAGCCTTAATTATAAATTATTATCTTGAATATATCCAGATGTAGGGTGGAGTTTGTCTTTCTTGTATAGAGCATGATCTATGGTATCTTAAACTTTTTGAAAATGGTTAACTCCAGTATATCTCTGGTAAAGGGAGAATCACCATATTTCTCTGCGTCGGGATTTTCCCTCGCGCTCTTAATCAAATTTGCCTTCGATCTTCCGACCCTGATTTTCTCCTGTATCTTCCTTACACAAGTCTCTATAATTTACAAATCAGCAAAATGGGCACTGTAATTCTTAAATTTGATCTTGTTTAGTTATGATCGCAGGTCGATCGTGGTGCGTCTTGGCTTAACGCCTATTATTGGGTCTCTTCTGGGACTGCACAGAGTGACAGACACTATTGGTTCATAACAATTACTCATTCTCTTGCCGACATGGATATCAGCCTTGTCTTTCTCTTTTTACAGGCTGGTGAATCGAGTATTCTTAGTAGTAGCTCTCCCAGTTAGATATTGGACTTTTTGACCCCTCTCCTATTGTAGATAGTCGGCCCTCATCTCTGAGGCTTCTGGTACATATTGGTGTCTTCCTTCGCCTTTTTGTCGTTATACTAACATCTTTAACCTCGCAGCATCTCTTTTCAGCTGTTGATTTTTTCATTCTAATGCAAGTATCTTTTTGTTATCTGTTTTTCTTGTATTTCTATACTCCGTTAGCCCTCCTTCTATCTGCCATAACCCATACCCTTCGATTCTAACAATTACTTGACTTACCGAACCTATGATAGGATAATGTTATACCTCATTTTTGTTGGACAATTCTATAGTAGTTTCCTTTTCACTAATACTAACAGGGCCCCTAGCCTTCTCCGTTTGCACTTTTTTAAAAAGACGACTACGATTATACCCTATTATTTTCACAAATAATACATTTTAGGTTCTCTATTCAGGCTTTTAGTTCGAATTTCTATAGACGGCGCTAATTATTGATGCCTAAATTCTTTTCGGACAAAAAATTCAGCACACTACAAGATTTTATTATTACAGTTGATATAGAGATCATGTGAAATAGTGTCCAACTCTAGACAAAGACTCTTAGGGGACTACCTAAAATAAAAAAATAAAAAAAAATGAGCTAAGAGTGAAGCCAAATTACCGACTTATAAACTCCGACGCTCAAGTCAGTAAATCATCTAAAACTAAATTAAAAAGAGAACGAATTAAAAATATTTGAGTAATTTACTGACTTGGAATGGTGGGTTTGAAGGATGTTTATGGGGAGGGCTAGTCTTTGCTAGTTGAACTCTATTTTTTCTCTCACAAGATTGAAAAAGATCAAAAAAATACCCTCTCTTTATGTAACAATTTTACTATTTATAAAGCCTTTATACGTGCGAGTATCGGAGAACAGAAGTCTAATTAGACAGAGTAAGGTATGATCATCTGACAGGTCCTTTCACCACTCTCTTATGTCGAGTTAGGATGGTGTAATAAATGCCTGTAGTTTGTAAGATATGACATCTTTTAATGTGATGGAACGTTCAAGCTGTTTCTTAAAAAATGTATTCACTTATTTTATCCGATTTTTTTATTTGCAAAATAATAAAATTAGGTCGTCTCAATAATCAAAATGACAGTCAAAATATTAAAATAATCAGATCTAAGTTAGGTGATCCACTTAATCAGAGTTAAAATTAAAAAATATAAGATCGATAAAAACTATCAAAATCAAAAATGAAAATTAATTCATTCTTTTTTGTAAGGAACTGATCTTTCATTACGAGAAGATTTTGTATTGATCTGATCCTTTTCGAAAGATTATGAATAAATAGCCTCGTAGTTGACTTTTCCATGTGTTAACCAGAAAATATACGATTCACTATCATACATTGGAGTACCAAATACATTAAAGTATAGTTCATAGGTGAACTTGAAATCTAAGAACGTAAATGTAAACTATGTAATGAAAATTTAAAACCTAATTTCAAATTCACATTGAATAGTACAAATTTCAAATTTTGTGGTTACATTGCTCATTTGTTGATGCATGCATCCCTAAATACCCCTTTTTCTTTCGGTCTACACTGTACATGACGCAGGAAAAACAAAAGAATTCTAACTCTCGTCCACTTATGCTTATTAAAATGACAGAAGCTTATTTTATTTTTTACCTTGTATTAGCTTTTATTGCCTCTACTTGCCCTCTCCTCGTGTATATAGAGGACATAAAATTCCGTCAAAGTAAATACGTTAAAATCTAAGAAAATATTGGGCCTTGGTATCTTTGTGAACTTATTTTGCTCAAAAAGATAATTGTGAACTTATATTCAAAAAGGGAGAGCGGTTGGTTGGCCGAAAATGTTGCGTTAATTATTAGATTTTTTAAAATTAAGTTAAGAGAGGATCCAAAATCTGACACCATTGACAAAACTGAAAACTTACATAACAGATCTCGGCCATCTCAAATTAATGACTGAAAGCAACATTGATTTTTGCCGCACTAGTCTCCTAGCTCTCTTTGAAAAATAAGGGCAATTCACTTCTCATTACCCCATCTAAGATTAGTTGGTTGTAATACTTCTGCATTTCTTTTTGGTTTATTATCCAATGAGGTAATCCTACCTCATCAGTCATTCCTAACCCTTTTTCTTGAAATAGGATATAAAGGAGAGATTTGATTTGTGAAACGCTATCTAATGTATCAAAACTAATAGTTGCTTTACATCCACACATAGCAAATACGAACTGGAATTGAGGTGGCAAAGAAGGGATACAACTCTGGTAAGCTGCTAGGCTACCTTAGTAATAAAATCGACCAAGAAAAAAAAAAAGATAAGCAAGATAAAAAAAATATTGGCAAATGTATAGCGTGCAAGGCAAGATGATTTTATAGCTTATCCGAAGTCTTAGAAAATACTGATAAATGAAGCCAGACTCGCGAGAACCATACAAGCCCATCAACTGGCTTCTCCCTACAATTGTCTCATTCAGTTGGCTCCTTGCTGAATACCAATTTGCAATAGCATCTATCTATAATTTCCAGAAAGTTACGTTGATGTTCACAGCAGATTACAGAAGGCAACAGGAAAAACACTTGATGACTAGCTCTGATGCAACCAACACATCAACTAAATCATTAGTCACCGACTGTCTAGCAAGCTCACCAGTAGTCCATAGATTCAGTGAAACTGGAATTTCCAATCTTGTTGGAACTGCTAGCAGAGATTTCAGGCCCGATAAAAAATAATTCACCATATTTCAAAATTTGCCAACCAAATCCGACTAATTAATTTATTATGCATAGGAGAAGTCATTCAAGAATTGGACAGTGCAATAATGATTGAGGTTAGAAGAGAAAGGAAGATATGGTCTGAATGATGATCATATGTTGCTCAAATATAGGAGCTACCCTGTAGTGAATCGCACATGCACAAATATTGTGCTCTGGATTTACCGCATAAAGAGGTGGTGATGCAAGGTTCACATGCAACATAAATGTGATGAATAACAAGCATCACAAGCAACAATGAGGCACCATTTCTAAACCCAGTGGGAATAGGGAAAAGCAATGATCCACAAATGGTCATTTTGGAATGCAGACACTAGCAACCAAATTCATCTTTATTGAAAGAGAATAAATCAATGATACAGAAATCCATAAGGGCATATAATTTTAATCCAACAAACAAGTTCATTAACAAAGAGGATTGTGATTGGACTAAAATGTCTCCAAACTAGTTCCATCTTAAACAAGGGCTGTTGATTTATTATCAATGAAAGATTCTGATGGACAACTACAAATGACATCTGTTACCCTTTTCCTAAGTTTATAAATATGTAGCCTAATTTCCTGTTTTGTGAAACAAAACTGAAAAAAGTATAATGTGAATACCACTTTTAAGGTGTCTGATCACATCTTTGAAGGCTTTAGGAAAATGTCGGGGGTGAATTTCTGTGCTGCAATCAGGCTGCCCTTAATTTTCATTGCACCCCTGAAACCATCAAACATCACAAAACAGCACGAATTAATAAACCAAAAAGTGACTATCATTTTTTTTAAGAACGATACAAAAGTTGAAAAGCGTTCACCTCATGAAAGCAATCTGGGGATTCATCTTTCCAGTGGCCACCTTTATAAAATCTTCATCCTTGAAGGAAAATGTAGCATCAGGCCTTCCTTCCTCATAACTCCCTAAAATTTTAAACAAAACAATGAATCATTTGAACAATCCAGAAGCTGAGGGTATTCTGGCCAAATCATGAAAATGCAGAGACAAGAAGACCAAACATATAGAAAAATACATTCGGTGGCATTGATCATTTTCGGAGAATTTCATGACAATAACCTAGTCCAATGACACAAACAGAAACTAAACAAACAACGATTACTCATCAGAACAGTTAATATCACGACAAATAATTTTATTATTTTCTATTTTCCCAAAATTTTTTTTTTTTGGAGAAACTATTTTCCCAAAATTGTACAGGCATCACTTGCAAAAGGGTAATCCATTGTCCATATAGTACACGAGGAGGATAATCACACTAAATCAATAGAATGTGGACTTGAAAAACAAAAATAAGATCAAGATTTAAAGTACAAACCTTTCTTGACTTCTCCTTTCTTAAGATCAACAATGTAAGTAACCTCATTGAAACCAATTTTCTGCAATTCATGGTAATGAAATTATAACAAAGTTTCTGTTGGAATCTTAAAAAATTTAAAACCAAAAATTAGTAGAGTCAGACAGAAAACGGTGTTTGACCTTTGGTGCAATATTGATCTGATAAACCAGGCCAATTTTCTCGGTAAGCTCTTTGCCGGCATCTTTGGTCAGGTGTTGTTTCATCTGCTCCAGCAAAGCAGCGGACTTGAGTTGAGTTGATTCAGCCATTATCGTCGCTGCTCGTTAAACGATCTCTATGTATGTTTACGTAAGGCTATCTCCACAACGAGAGGGATCGAAACTGCGATGTACAATAATCAGTAAATAGTCGAGACAGGACGGGTTTGATTACGTCGAGAGTATACTTGATAAGAGGGTAGTTCGCGGGGATCGGATTGGAGGAATGAACACGCATCCAATACGTACCTACTTTTGAGAAAGGATACATAGAGTACACGGGCTGGGCTTTGGATTTATTGCCCTATCGACAAAGTTTGTAGAAAGCTCGCATTCCCAAATTCGTTTTCAATTTTCATGTTAATTTTATTTTATTTGTTTTTAAATAGAGTAATACTAGTAATATAAATTTTTGTATATAATTAATGTGATATAATTTTATTAATTAATAAAAATATAAATTATTATAATTAATAAAAATTAATGATGTAAATTATTAGACAATTAATAGTATTATACCAATTCAATTTGTAAATAAAAGGTTGTAAAAAAAATGCTTGTTTTTATAGCATTATTCTTTTAGATACTACCTTGATTATATTGTTGTTTAAAAAACAGACCTGCAATATTGAGATTGCTAAAAGCTTAAAATATCAAGATTCCTATGTATACAACTTTAAATTACTCTTTTTGATTTGAAAATAATATTACAGTTTAAAAGTTGTATGAACAAAAATATAATTTTGTAAGATGATAAAAATTTGAACTTTAAATTACATATTGAAAAAAGTTATATTTTATATAATTTATTTTTTTTATAAAAATATTAGATATGCAACAATAATACTAATATTATGATTACACTTAAACTAGTTCGTACAAAAATTGATAAGAATGCTTATGCTTTTATTGTCTACTAAACAGGGACCTTAATTTTGAACGCATCGTTAGGCACGTGAGGCCGGTGCCCATACCATGACTCAGCAATCATCATTGAGCCCCGTACTCAATAGTCATATGTAAGTAACGCGTTAACGTTTATACATACACAATGATTGCACCTTGTTTCAAGAAATTACCTGAGAATGGGCCTCAAAAACTTGGGTAATCAGCCCATATTTATCGGTGCCTGAACATTACCCATATCAGTGCAACCCAGTTAACCAATAATACAGCAATGCCTTCCTTTGGATGGAGTATGGATGTGGCTATGGTGTGTCCTTTTCTCATTCGAATCGTCTGCAATTAAGATATCGCAAACTCTGCCGTCTACTTAACTGCCTGAGGTAAGCTCTCAATCACTCTCATTCGTAGTTTCGAGTAAACGAAACTCGGTCTCTGTGTTAAAAATTCTTTTACTATTTGTACTGATCTGTTCATGTATCCTTAGTACCCCGTTTAAGGTTTTTGTTGCAGAAAAAACTTTGTCGAAGAACATCTTCAGCTTGCTTTGTTTATGTAAATATATAAAAAATATAGAAATGTTAGGTAAGGCATGTGAAAACTATTCAGTTCCGCTTGTCAAGTTGTGTAAAAAAGCTTGCAATTATGTCTAAGAACATGCATTTCACCAGTTTTGTCCGTTTGTTTTATGCTCTAACAGTATACTTAACTTAGACTACGAAGTAATCAAGGATTAATTTTCAATTTTTAAGGTAGCTTACAATTATGCATTGACTACAATAGGGGCGTTTCTTGATTCTTGAATGTCATGTTGTTGCATTATGGAGACATAAGAAGTTAGTTGTTATTTAGATTGTGCAGCTGGGATTCTATTCCATTCACTTGCTTATATTTTAAAAACATGGGTATCCAACGATCATTTTCTTTGTTAATTTTATTTTTTGTATTGGTTTTCTGTTTTGTCTACGTTTTATTTCATTGATGTAGATTTTCCAGAGCCATGGAACGCTTTTGACTAGTCTGAATTTGTCAGTTTTTATTTGTGAATATCATATATTTTGGCAACCAAACAGAGATCCGATACTTGTGTTTTGTTTTCCTCAGATGGCGTAGTGATGATCATCAAGTTATACATCACTCAGATGATGGAATGAAATGAAGAAAAAGGAATAATTTGGAAACCAGCTCTTCCTTCGTACAAAGTATTAAGGGACATGTCTAGGGTTTAGTATAATTTTTCGTTTGTGTTATATAAATCATTGTTGTGCAGACTTACGGTATATGTTGTCACGCAAAAGCAGTATATTCTTCATGGAGTGTCCCCTTTTCAAGTTCACAAAAAGCACAGATGGAAAACTTGATTCTAAAGTTCCCTTTATTCCCAGCTTTCATCCTGATAGAACTTATGCTAAATCTTTTTTGCCTGTAAGTAAAAGAAAAGATTTTCCCTTGCTAAAAACTATTCATAGGTTGCAACCTAGAAAAATCAAAGGTCTCACTGATGAAAACCAAGGGGAATCTGATGAAGGTGATGATCTCTGTCCTGTAGAATGTGTGAGAGAATTTAAGACTGATGATGAGTTCTTCAAAATCCTTGAAAAGGCCAAGGAAACCGATTCTCTAGTTGTTGTAGATTTTTGTTGCACTTCTTGTGGAAGATGCAAGTATATAAAGCAAGGGTTTTCAAAATTATGCAAGAATCTAGTGATGAGGTCGCTCCAGTAATCTTCTTGAAACATAATGTGAGTAGTTTTGTAGGTTTAACTATTTTAGATTGCATAGAAGTCATACAAATCGGCACTTAATTTTTCAAATATGTATCATCTTTATTGTCTTCCGGTAGTCGCCATTCTTGGCATCTAAGGATTCGTTTTTGGTTTCTGAAAAAATGACGGCATAATTCAATTTTTGGCAGTGAATAGGGACCATTTATACTGGAGGATTTCATGCTAAAAAGGTTGATTTATTGTTTACAATCCTTATTGAGGGATCCTATGAGGCAGGGTTTTCTCTAATTTTGCTGAGAGAATTTGGTTTCACCATGGCCCTTTCTGCTTTTCTGTATATATATTATTTTTGATGAACTCATAATTACTTTGCTAGAGATATTGAACATGGACAAATAACATATGCTTTATGCTTGCAGGTAATAATGAGTATGATGAACAATCTGAAGTTGTGCTGAACTACTTCGAATAAAGGTAAAGTTGTCTTTTTGGTAATAGCTATTCGTGTTCATTATCCTGGACAAATTTACTTTGGTAACAAGGGTTAGTGACATTTGTCCAAATCTGGACTGGTGATTGGGACACTATGCCTGATAGGAAGCAAGGGTTATAGACATCAGTTAGATGAGAAGTAAAGCTGCTAAGTTTCCATTTGCAGACTGAATTGCTTTTGAATATTTTTGTTTGTATCTGACTCAGATTCTCTTATAGGAAATGTATTTCAAGATGGTTAAGATATATTTCAGTTTGTATAAAATATTAAAAAAAATGCTTCTGGGGGGATACAAAGACTAGCTTCTTAGGCATTTTGTTTTTTGTAGCAAACTTGAGAAGAATACTCACCTGAAAAAAAAAAAATTCTGCTTGCAGATTTGTTTGTGATGTTTCATCCTTAAATCAAGATGCTTCTCGATTCGAATTAGGGCAACACTGTCCTATGGAACCTAGCCCACTTCTGTAAAGGATTCTTGAGGTTTGTTTTTCCTGCATCGTCTTCGTTGACTATAGGATAACTCTGACCTGATGCAGAGCGTTCCCCTCTTCCACTTTTACATTAATGGAGATTTATTGGAAGCATTTCCAACCACAGACAAAGAAAGGATTATTGCAGCTATTCTTAAATTCCCAGTCGGTTACATCTGTTGGTGACTGAGGTAATCTGATTGTATTTCAAAAAATAATTTTGTTTCTGTTCTAAAATAATGAGGTACTTATATGTAAAAGATAACATCGAGTGCTATAGAACATACCATATGTAAAATGCGTATATAATTCTAATGTATACTTTAAAAAGTATTTTGTGCTGGCACTATAAAAGTCTATCTGCATTCCCGTTTTCATTTTCTCTATTACCAGTGATTGTTCATTTTCTCCCGTATATTGATTGAGCTACTTTTTTAACATCAATGTTAAACAGATGCAACCATAGTAAGTAGATGGTGAAAGCAGCTGTACATGTCATTCAAACACAATTTCTTTCTAGTTAGTTGAATAGGGAAGTCACTACAGGCTTTACATTCATTTTTGACAAAATAGCTGCAGCTGATTTAGAAATACCGACATCCCATATAATTCCAGTAAGCTTTAATCAGTAAACAGAATCTAAATTTCAGCATTGCTAGATCAATTCATATAATTCGATGCTCTTTCTATCGAACGGGCTTTTCTTCTATTTTTTAAGAACAATGAGTTCGGCCGATTTTCCTATTCCTATAATATTCATATTGAATATTTGAGATCCATTCCATATAACCACATTGTTTACCAGCCACATTGTCTAATAAATCCAATTCTCTCTTGATATGTTCCTCAAAAATTTTGAAATTTTGACTTGTGCGGATTTTTTCCTCAACTAGAAGAGATCTTGGCAAGAAACGAGAAAGAAAAAGGCGGATTCAAAACTAGGTTCAGGCTCCATTTAGATTAATAATACAGTTAAAAGAAACAGAAAACCAAATTTTTAGAGAAAAAAACAACTTTTGATTTTTGATGACTTGATTTCCTTTCATATATTTAACGAACTGCGAACCAAGTGGTTTAAACAATGACGTTTGTGGTAAACATAGACGGAAGACTGAAATGATATATTATATGAGATCAGGGTTGGGTAGAATTTGGGTGTGTATTTGCCACGATCTCTGGCTGTAGACCAACGAATATATCAAAATATCAAAACTAGAAGCACTGGTGAAACTGAAAATAATTTCAATACGAATACAAAACTCTATTATTAGCCGCGTATAGAAGTCGTGGTGGTAGTATGGTCCATGAAGGAAAGAGTCTGCAGAAGCAACAGCTAGCACTTACCAGCCTTTGTTATTTGGAGGTTGCCCTCTAGCCGAAGCCGGGAGGCACCAACATTTCAACCTGGCCAATTACATTATTCCACGTGGCTCTCTTCGAGCCTCTGATAACGAGCAAAAGTCATACACGGTCAGACAAAGAAGATGTCATTGCTGATATATATAATATGGGTCAATTCGAATTAATGTGGGGGCAATGCAATCTCCTTCCATAATAATAAAATTAATATAATCTTTTGTCTTTAATATTTGCTGACTTTCAGAGTTTAAATTATTATAAATAAATATAATACATTAGCAAAGAGGTTGAGAATTACATGTTACATAATGAGGTGCAAGAGATAACAACCCCATAGGATAAAAAGTAGAAAATAAATCATCACTCTTCCCCAAATGCTTGGATGGGGATGTTTGAGTCTCTTCAGTAAGAATGAAAATCACTTGGAAAAGAAAAATATTCTTAGAATGACGGTGGTGGAGACTTTATGTATACATCTCTCTAAGGTAGGTTTGGCATCTATTCTATTATTATTGCAGAATGTTGGCTTTTCAGCCTTTAGTAGCAGATTCTTTCCAAAATCTTGCAGGAAGTCCTTGTAGAGGGATTGGGAATGGACCATACTGAATCCCACTTTGGGATCCTATCACCTCCCACCTGCAAATGCGAACAAAATATTCTTGTCAATCATATGTTAGATTCGTTTGATTACCATCTTATTGGTCTTTAAGGAGTCTCTTTATAGTTGCTTTTATTTATTTATTGAACTATTGTATTTTAGGAACTCTTGGATCCATCAGGAGGATCCTTTTTTGCGTCAAAATTTTATTTAAAGCTTCCCAAATCACATCTCTGGAAGTTTTATATAGAATGATCTCATTTGAAGGGGAACATTAATGTAGGAAAATTATTCTAAGTTAATGTTAAGTGTGATGATGTTGAAAGGCAGATACGAGAGATCATTGTAAACAAGAATTTTCAACAGTACCTGAACTTGGAAGCCAAATGGTGGGTCAATACGAGCATCTCCAGCTTGGCAAGTTCATTTCCAGGGCAAGCATGAACTCCACTGCCAAATGGCATAAACGTATTGGGTTTGGGCTTCGCCTGCGTCCAACCATGAAAAACAAAAATTTGAGAAAAATTTGAGAAACGCCTTAACCATAAACGCATCAAAAATCTTCATAGTGTTTTTAGCTTTACGCGTGTAAGCATGCAGAAAACCAAGAAACGCCTTAACCATAAACACATCAAAAATCTTCATAGTGCTTTTAGCTTTACGCGTGTAAGCATGCAGAAAACCAAGAAAAGAGAAACACAAAAATACACATCATTGCCAACTCGATCGTACCTCAAATCTTGAAGGATCAAATTTATGAGGATCAGTAAAAAATTGTGGATTGTGATGAATGTTCCTGAACAATGGCATCACCTTCCAGCCTTTAGGAATTAGGTAACCTGGGGTCAATCAAGGTCAGTGAGTTCCTTAAATGTCATTTTCTAGCAGATAATGGTTTCTCAAAAACCATTGATTGCTCTGATTAATGTCAATACGTTTCAGGTGTTTTTCTTTTGTCATAATCCATTTGGATATCCCAATTCAGAAACCATGATATTACTCTGATTCCAAGGATTTTGATTTGATAATCTTACCATTGTATTCCACATCAGCTACTGCTTCTCGAAAGGTGAATGATATAATGCTTGCCATTCTCAAGCTCTCTAATATACCCTGAGCATATATACACAAGTTTTTCTGTTATTAGTAATTAATGAAAGAATACCCAACCTAGCTACAATAAAAGAAGATTTCACTGACACAGTTACCTTGTATGTAACTGGCATGTTTCTGGTTTGTGTCCAGCTCAGCGGTCGGTTCCCTTCTATATTTAATTTACGGATGGCCTTCTGTTCGGCCTACAAAGAAAACAGCATCAACGAATATAATTAATACATTCACTGTATCCCACATATAAAATTCATTGACAAAATTAAAAAAAAAAATAAATAAGGTGAGAGATACTTGTTCTTATTCTAGTTCTAGCGTCGATGATTTTGCTTCTTATAGTCAATACCTTTACAGCCTCCAGAAGTCTCGGGTTGTCATGGAGGTACTTGACAATCCATGTCATGGCACTCGCTGTAGTATCTTGCGCAGCAAAAAGCACTCCGATTATGTTATCTGCGATTTTATCATCACTCAACACTTCTCCCTTTTCATCTTTCGAGTTCAGTAAACAACCCAAGAGATCCTTTTCATGGAATCTCTTCTCCTTCCTTTCATGGATAATGTTACTGAGAATTAGATTTAGGTTCTTTCTTGCCTATTGTAAAAGAGAAAGATAAGAGTTATATATAGTTGTTGACTTGTATATAGTTTTGTCAAAATTAGGTTAAGAGGGATAGCCAATGCTATAATCCTTTGCCTACCTGTAGAGCCCTTTTGTAAGGAGTTCCTGGAATGTTGGTAGGAAAGGAATTGTAACCTTTGTCCAATATCAAGTAGTTTTTCTTGAGCTCTTGTCTATAATGTTCGTTCAAACGCCCAACAATGGCTACTATGCCTACTTCAAAAGAATACTGCGACAAATCGAGGATAAAATTGTTTGGTGAGAATTAGAATAGACACACATATTTCAAGAATACAAAACATTTTTGTATCAACGACATTGAAAGAAACCCAACCTTTTTCATTTCCTGAAACGTGTTAATGACACGGCCACCATCCCATGAGTCCAAGGCAGAGACTGCTGCGGCTTCAATGTCAGCAACCAAGTTACGAATTGCTTCAAGGGACAAAGAGCCTTGAACCAGCTTCCTTAGCCGAATATGGTAATCTCCTTGGTGAAAAAAGAGAGCCGACGGGCCAATTAAACGTTCTTTGCTTCTTGGATACGTGGGTTTGAACAAATGAGATTTTGTCACTAAGACAAAGCGAGCAGCAACCGGGCTAGCCAGCATAACGCATGGACACCCAAGAATATTAGTCTTGAAAATTTCCCCATACCTGAACCAACATATTCACCACATTCGAATATTATATACTCGCAGAACAAATTATGTAAACAAAGAATGATGTTGGAAAAGCGGAATGGAAAAAATAAATTAGCAGAAAGAAAGACCGAAATGAAACCTTTTCTGTTTGGCTGCAAAGAAAACATTTGGGTCTTGAGAATAGAGATGAAGAGTCTCTCCTACTAAAGGCCAGCCCATTGAACCTGGAGGAAGCTTAGCTTTCTTTTGAGGTTCTCTCTTGTCTCTTCTAAAGAATATACATGAAGATAAAGCAAAAAGAAAAATGGAAACATATAGAAAAATCCCTCCCATCTCTCCCTCAATTATGTATTCTAATTTAGTAGGTGAGATAGCTTGAATGGAAGTTAATCGCAGGCCTAGCTAGGATTTGCGGTTTGGTGTTTTAAGTTGGGTCGTTGGCGGAAGGAGAAGCAGAAGGTTTATATAAGCAAAATGAGAGTGCTGATAAAGACAAAAGACAAATGTCAATCCAGGATTTTGGCACAGTATATACGGTAAGATTCATACACATCCAATGACGAAGGACACAATATTACACGGACAATTTTCTTTCTCCATACAGAAGACTCCAAAATTTCATAAAGGCATATGCCAAATCTCTCATGATCATTCCGCGTATCCTCTTAGATTTCCCAACACAGGGCCTAAGATACATGTCTATGAACTGGAACAACATTTTTATTATCGGTTTACATTTTAATCCTGGAGTGAAAAAACTGAAATTAAACTGATTACTATGGTCTAGACAAATTTTAGAAAATGCCTAAGCAAATGGGTTTTCGACAATTTGAAAACAGAAGAAATAGTCACTTAAAACTCTTCCTGATCTGCAGGCCCTGCTCTTGTGCGATTTTCAGGAACCAACAGATGCCATGCACATGACCTACTTATACCATTGGAGTCATCTATCATAAAACACAAACATCCAGGACCAGAGGAATCGAGTTATCGTATGGTCAAATCTATGAACAGAGATTTTGTAGAGAGTTGTTACAACGAAAACTTTATGAGATCACTGTAATCCATCTTTGATATGCAGGGGGGTCGTCGCCATTTGAATCATTTGGACCATGTAATTGATTTTTACTGGAAATGAAAGTGAAAAGTGATACCCGTTAGGTATTCTTGATTTTAATAGAAATTGTGGAAAGTACAAAACTCTGACCTTGCTTATGGATTGTGGAACACGTCCCCGAATGTTCATTGCGGCGGTATACAGAAGATATGATAAGGTAATCAGTCCCTGGATTTGGTAGTTGGACAGGTAATGACAAACTCACCGCCCTCTCTCATTAGAAACAACTAGCGACTTCTTGTTGTCCGCATAACTTTTCGGACAAGAAATCAAAGCTTTGGCTCTGAACATCAGGACTAATCTTCATTAAGTCATGTTGCTGTTTAATTTCGTATGCGTGAATGATTCAAATTTGATATTCATAATTTTGTATTATCTTGTGCATTCAAGAAGTCATTGAGAGGATATGTCAGTGGTGGCCTCTGCATAAGAGAACAAGTAAATTGGTGAAACAATAAGAACGATACTGTATATAAGAGTTGATCTGTGAAAGGGAAGTTTTTTATCCGAACTAAAGGGGATACTCGTGATTCGCAACTCGGGCATCATGCACGCCGTGGACCTATGGTTTCTCGTGTCACATACTTTCAAAGTAAACCGCCGATGGGGAACAATGATTCTGTTTACTGTAATTTGTTTTCTGATTGGACGAACCATGCACTCCCTCGATGGTGATAATGACTCAAGTAATGAGTCAATTCCCTTCAGCCTTCCCGTAAACCTGGGCAGGTAATTCCTTGGGAGTTTTAGGTAAGTTTAAAATTAATGATTTTAACTCCAATACAATGCCGCCAACACACATTACTCCGGCGTGTAAAAATGTCCTAGACCTACATCTGAAAGTTCTCTTCATCTTATATTATGGTCTGTTTGGATGTGTCAAACAAAAAGTGTCTATATAGCTAATAATATTTATATATTTAAGGTTAAATTATATTTATATCCTTAAAGTTTGGTTAAAAGAATATTTTAAAGCTATTAAGTCAAAAATAACTATTTTTATTTTGTTCACTCATTTTTTTTATTTAAAATATTTTTAGGTGTAATTAGCTTAATTTTCATCAATATCATTAAATTTTAAATTTTTAAAATCTATGTGATAATAGGGTTAGTTTTTATAATATATTTAAATAAAAAAATATTTGTGAACAAAGCTGAAAATGAATAATTTTTTATTTAATAAAATTAAAATATCCTTTAACTAAACTTTAAGAATCTAATGTCCTATTTTTTATATTTAATAATATTATAAATATAAATTTTTTATACAAACTGATATAGCAATGTTTTATCATTGTCATATGTCCTACAATTTAATGAGAATAAGAAGAAATTGTAACAAAAAACGCACACATATATGTGAAGGATGATAATAATATAAAACTATACAATAATAAGATGAGATGATAATGTAAAACTATTACATCAATTTACTTGCCTAAATTTGTATAAAAATTTATACATTTTAAAATTATTATTTATTAGTTTTATTACTTTTTTTTATCCCTTTTGAAAAAATTTAGCTAAAATACATAGTATTATTGGTGAAACATTTCGAGTGTTATTTTAATTAAAATGTAATGATTTAAAAGCAAACTTCAAAACTAATTAAATTTAATAGGCACTTTAAAATTAAATAATCAAACATACACACATCGATATAAATACTTATATTTGTTAATTTAATACGTATAATATAATAATTACAATATGAAAACATAGCTTTAGTAAATCAGTCAACATAAATAATAATAATAATAATAATAATAATAATATATAATTTTTTATATAAGTTAATGTAATAAAATTATATAATTTATTTTTTTTACAAATTTTTATTTACTTACTTGAAAATATAAAATATATGATAATCATACAATATTGACATGTAATTTTATGTAAAATAATAAACAACAAAAATGTATTCATAATATTATTAATAAAAAAAATAATATCAAATTTCTTTTATAAAATAAATTTAAAAAAAAAATGTTGGAGAAAAGAAAAATGTAAACGACATGATGCATGGGAGATAAAGACAAATCTGTCATAAAAAGTATAGTTGCATTCTTTTAACAAACAAAACAGATTTTTTGAATATCATTCCTTATCCCATTAGATATCAAAGTTATCCAGATTCCAGCTGGCTGGACTTGGCTCGGGAAAAAAATTGAGGTAAATGAGGAATAATTCTTAGTTAATTGGAAAAGAAAATTGCGTGAAGGTGAATTTTTGGTGCGCGGGACCGGGAGTGTAAGAATGGCGTCCAGCTCATCAGTTCCGTCAGAATTCAATTCTTAGGATCTCCGACGATTAGAGACGAGTGGTCCTCACCGTTAGCTTATGGCCCCATCTTTGCCGGGCTGTACGGAGAACATTAGTTAGTGCAGACGTGGAACTTTCCCGATCATGGGGCCCGATTGTTTCGGTGCAGTCACCCCTACTTTACTATTACTCCCTATTTGTCAAAGAAAGGAAAGCGAAGGATGTTTGGCATTACCAACATCATGGCTTAGCTGGATTTGGACACTTGTCTCAATCCCGGTGGTCCATTTCGAGAGTTTTCGGATCCGAGAAGACCTCGCCCCAACTGGGCCCTCTGCTTCTCCAAATCTCATTACCAAATTTTATTGGTTCCAGTTTTATGAGAGGCAAAAATGAATCCTCCAAAAATATACCTTCTCAGCTCTCAAGGAATTTTGAAAAAATAAAAAATAAAATAACATTTATTAGCCAAGCATAGAGTTGACAACGGCATATAATTCCAAGATTTTTGTCTGATTATTCACTGATTCTTAATTTCGGAAAAATATCCCACTATATTCTTTACATTTTATATTTTTAATCTAAATATCCACTTCTACCTTAATTTTAAAAGTAATATTCCACTACAGTCTAAGAATTACATTTTATTTTTCAAAATTTAGAATTAAACTAAACCAAGTTCTTGGCATCAATTAATTCAACTGAAAATACAAAAATATCCAAAAACTTTGAATTAATTTAACTAAAGGTAAAAAGGCTATTTTCTCATAACTATAATAAAAAATTATTTTATTTATATTTATTATTACTACTACTGCTACTGTTAATAATAACTTATTTAATAATAATTAAAAATAATTTTATTATTATTTTAAATCATAAGAGTAAAGAAAACAATCTTTTACTATTGATGAGTGTATAAAAGTGTATAAGTATTAAAATTTAAATTCATTATTTTATAATTTAAATATAATTAATTCCTCAAATTATGCATATTTCTAATCTTTGGAATAAATTTTAAGTTATTGATAATTTGTGTTTATTTTTGTCTTTAATGCAGTGATACTAAAAAGACCATAACTTTTTATCTAGAAGAGATTTTGAGGTGATTTTTATTTCTACAGAAAGAAGACTTAATAGGCTAAAACTTTCATGTTTAGACCAACTACTAGTTTGGACTTCACGTTGTAATTTCAAAGCCATCATTCAAGCCCATTCACTATTCTAGTCCAGCCCGACCTTACTTTATTGTTTTAACCATAACTTTT
The DNA here is from genome assembly GCA_035221805.1 of Trichilia hirta. Lineage (NCBI taxonomy): Eukaryota > Viridiplantae > Streptophyta > Magnoliopsida > Sapindales > Meliaceae > Trichilia > Trichilia hirta. The sequence continues at coordinate 525 of JAWDEX010158625.1, read as the reverse complement.
GATAGAAATTTCAGATTGACCTAAGCTAAGTTGCAGATTAAAGATAAGACAATTATATAGAACTTTCATGGTTATCACTTCACTGAAATAAGTCATCTTTGAGGTCATCCATAATATTTTTGAGGCAATCAAAATTATTGACTGCATTTGTCAAACATTCTATCCAACTTTGTCAACAATTGTAATTATCATCTTTGATAATTTGATTCTCGTTTTGACTATAAATATAGGCCTATTTGTGCTTTGTAAATATACATTAAGACTTTTGTAAATTAATTTTATAATAGTACTCTTCTCTTATTATATTATGTCTTCTAAATTACAAGTTAAGGTTAGAAAGTTAACACTAAGGATGTATGGTATGTTTTTTAGATCCCACTTTTAATTCTAATATTTAAATCTTTTTATTAATTGCATACTCATGTTTTGAAAAGTATTTTTAAACATCTAAAATCTTTGATTCTTTATAGACATTTGGCATATTGAATGCTTGGAAATTAATTCCTTGATTCATTGTCGACATTT
>JAWDEX010158605.1:0-19284 GCA_035221805.1 Trichilia hirta | reverse complement strand
CCTTGATGATCGATTCCGAATGGAATACCAATTTTCTCCAAATCAATTTTTTCCCAAGCATCATCCAATATTACAAGTATCTGCTTCTGGGCCTTAATTCTTTCCCACAGCTTACTTGCTCTTGCTGACTCATCATTTGCAGCTAGTGTCAAACCTAACCTGATGGCAAGTTCCTCTTGAATCTTCGTTAAGATTGGATTTTGAGACAGAGTGACCATCACTGCTTCTTCAAATAACTTATCTTCTTTCGCTTGTTTTCCAATATCCTTGACTAATGTGGTCTTACCCGCACCCTCCATACCAGAAATTGCTAATTATGCTGGCATTTTCGTCGTTCAAGGCCTCCATTATCTGCTTCATAATTGATTTTATTGATTCAAAGGCTTCAAAAATTCCCTTGAATGAAGATATAATTCCCGGTGGAGGAGCTGGACTGGACACTTTCTCGAATTTTTCCTCTTCTTGAATCAGAGAAATCACCAGAGCCGTCTTCTTTCGTGCCTCCTTGCTAAGTCTGTAAAGCGTGATCCACCCTCGAAGGCCATTCTTTTTTGCTTCGGCTTCAACTTTCAAAAACTCTTCAACGTCGTCTCTGACACCATCTAATTTTGATATCCAGCTTTTAACACTGGCTTATTTAATTTCTCCTTTTCTTTTTGAATCATAAATTTTTCCTAGCACACTGTCTCTTGAATCTCCAAGTTTCTCAACTTGATTTCTTAATTCGTCGATGTTGTCAGTGTAGTGAAACAGATAACCAAGATGACGGCCTACTGCTTCAGTTCCGATAATTGAAGAAACAAATTCCATCGCTCTCTTTTGCTCTGTAAAATTTAATTTCTTTGGAATGATAAAATAAACAGGAAACAAGTCTCTATAGTATGGAATAGTTTTCAAAATGTGAAAGCTAGAAAGAATTAACGATGCGTTAAGTAGGACCTACTACCACCACCTGGTTTAGTCAAGTGGCTCACTTTAACGTTTAATCCCCTTGATTGAATTCGATAATAATATGTATTCCAATCATTGTATAATGCAACAAATTGTTTATAATGATTGTATTAAAATTTAACAACTTAACCATTTTGATTTTTAATTTTAATAATTAGGACTTTTATTCTTCTTGTAGTCAAAAGCAAAGGATCAAGTGACAGATATTATCTCTTGATATATCATTTAGAAACTACTCCCACAAACTTTCGTTCTAGAAATTAACAATATTTTAAAAGTACTAATTGTGATCAGTTAAATTATTTCTTGGAATGCCACATCTTGCAGGATATAATTTATTTGTCTGTCACTATTAATTATTTGTCGTATTGTCTCGGTTATATTTTTAATTAATTTGACTGATTATGTAATTGGATGATTTTTAAGTAACAATTGTCATGAGATGAAAATTTTATAGTACATTGAATTTCTTAACCCTTTGGTTTACTCCATACAAATCATAACAATCATAACCAAAAATTCATGTAATTAAATCATGCATACCAAACATATATCAAAATAATTTCGACTAATTTTATTTATGTATAACAAAAATTAAATCACAATAATAACATATGTTTGTACTAAAATTAATCAAAATAACACAAATATATGTATATCTAAAAATTCAATAAGAAATTTATTTCTCAATTATTCAATACCAATTGGTTCATATAGCACTTATTATAACAAATTCGCATATTGTATTATTAAGATTAAATTTTAAGTTACGAAAGTATATCTGAATCCATAACGTTATTCAAAAACTTTGAATATGAATTTTTTAAAATTGAATATAAAAATTAGGGTTCTCTTTTATTAATAGAATAATAAAAAAAAAGTATCCTTTTATATTAGTTTTGGACCGTAACTCCAATAAATGTAGAAAACTCTAATTTATTATGTAATTTTTATTACTTATTTTTTTTTATCTAATCCATTATAAAAGAAAAATAAAATTTAATTTTCATACATATTAAAATATATTTTAATTAGATACATTCAATCCATAAGATTTAATAAGATGATTTAATTAAGTTTAACTTAATTATGATACCATATAATATAATGCAATATTATTGAGATATATAAACCTATATATTGTTGTGAAAAATTTAGATTGAATAGAGTGTGATCACAGATAAAATTAAATACAAAGATTTTATGTGAAAAACTCCTAATTAGGGTAAAACTCATGAGTAATTTAGGAGAATTTTATTATAAAAAAGTAAAAGTAACAACTTTTTTTATTATAAAAAAGGAAAAAAATATTGTTCTCTTTCGTTAATGGGAGATAACACTTTCTCACTCTCTCTTCTCCTTTTAGGATTCTTTTATTTTATGAATGAATACTTATAAATGAGAGGTATTTATAGATTTGGGAAGTTTCTCCATCAAGTTGGCTTTTCTAAAAGACTTACGCCGTAATAGTAGCTTTCAAGAGAATTTTATCAAACTTTCATAAGAAGTTTTACCAAATTTTCTCAAAAAGTTCCAGTAAGCTTTTACAAAAAATTTTATCAAAAGTTTTCAAGAAGTTCAATAAGCTTTCACAAGAAGTTTAAGCTTATGGATTCAAGACAAATCCAACAAATCTCCCACTTGGCTTGAACTCTATCAAGCTTCATCAACTTAACATATTTCTAGGCATCTTTATCATTCTATCTATCTTGCCATTTTTATGTTGTTTACTTTTCATCAAGCCATAAGAGGATTAACACATGACAAACTTATCAGTACTGATTATCTTTAAAACTAATTGAAAATATAATTATTTGTAACATCATAAAACATCGTTCGGAACTCACTCACATAATAATGTAAATCAGATAACATCTATCTTATTTCTTGTAAAACATATCATATACGCAAGATATAAAGATATTAATCGGCAAACTTATAAAAACTATTAGTATCCAATCATATGAAAAATATTTCAAGTATACTAAAATATAATTTAGTTAATGCATGAAGAAAATATAATGAAATCTACTCACATTGGCAACATGTGTTAAAAACATACATACGTGCATATATATATATATATATATATATATATAAGCATAGTTCTTAAAATATGAAAAAAAACATAATGGCATCCGCTATATAGTTAGCTGATAGGGAATGGATGAAATCTAGATTAATGTAGATTAGTCAAATGCTCCTTTAGCATATTTATAACATGAATTTATTAATCACCGTCAAAAATTGAAACACATACATATAAAATTATTAAAGCTTTTATTATGCGACTAAACACTAAAAATTCTAATATCTCACAATCAAATAAACGATTAATTCAAACACCTAAACAATACTTCTAGTCTTAATTTATCCTAAACGAGCTTCATCAGAATTTTTTTGAAATAAATAGTAATCTTCGTAATGAATAATGACTCATACTCAAAAAATTAAATTAATACCATAACAGTGGTAATAGTCTTACCAAAGATTAACCTAACCCTTACTTGCTTTAATCGCTAACAATCACAAAAAATCTCAAATTATAAATAGTAACCTTTCTCCTATTTATGTTTAATCCTCGACTCAATCAACCAAATAAAGGTGCTAGAGGGTAGATCATGTTGAGTTTAAGTGATTTGTAATAAGAAACGCAAGTTTGGTTAAAAAAATGAGCAAAAAAAATAAAGAAAACTTAAAATGAGAGAAAGTGGAAAAGAAATGTCATGGGAGAAGAAAACCAAGGAAGAAATGATCAATCCAGCATCCAGTTCTAGTTTTATAATGATTATAGAAATGTTCAAATGATCCCTAGGTTAAAATAAAAGAAAGGAAGTAAAAAGAAGCCAAAGAAAATGTAAAAAAGGTAATCTCCTAGGCTAAAAATAGGAAACCAATGCTATCAACATTTCCAGGAAACAATCAGTGCCATGATGGGCGTCGTTATGATGGGAAGTTTAATACCAGTGCTGATGACTGGCATCGATCATAGGGCTTTAGTCTGGATTGATTTGGCCCTATTAAACCTACGATCTCCTTTATACTGTCTTGTGCAATTTACCTCTATTCTCATATTTGATTCTCTCCCATATAACCTTTAATTTCTTTGTTTATTTCTATGAACTTCTTATTTTTATTATGTTCTCTTTCATAAAAAACAAACAACTTATCAATTTAATATTTTGATTAACCAAAAATTAACTCAAAAGCTCAAGTACAAGACTGATGCCTAATGGGAGAATTTTCTAAACTCTTTCAATTTTTATCAAACCATCTCTAATCACTTACAAAATATCATTGAAGGGTTAATAAATTAATTCTTAGCACTTGAACATATATTTTGTAAAATAACAAAGATGATCCATTTATAAAAATGATTAAAATACCCTTGAGCTTAAATATGGGTGTTACATGTATCGTCCTTTGACTTACGCTGATTTCCTTTTTATAGAATAATAGTTGCTATGTCATTGAAAACTAAAGAGTCTGTAACAATATTATTTGTCACATTGATGATGAGTTGATCATATGAATTTAGTAAACTTTGAAGTAGAATTTCAGCAATTCTTATGATTCTATTATATAACTCAATAATATGAGTGAAGAAAATAGAGTATTCAAAGTGTTAATGTGCTCCATAGATTCTAACATCTGAAGAGTATAGAGTTTTCTCTTAAAAATTTTTTATTGTAGAGTTATTTGGCATCATACCATTTATTATGATGATCCTAAATCTCTTTGCTGTCTTTTCCTCCTCTATATTTGACAATACCTTTTTTGTAAGAGCTAGATGAATATTTTTGATTTTTTGCAGTCTTTCAGTAATAATCGTTAGACAATTATCTTTTTTCAATATTGCCTTTAACATTATTTTTTCCCAGTAAGAAATTACTTTCGTTGAACTTTGGAGTCTTAAATTTTGTCAACATTGTTTTTATCATGAACTAATTAAAAAAGAAATAGCTTCCATTATTTTATGTAAATAATATCTATAAATAATATTTGTAAATAGTATCCAACACCTTTTAAGGATAAGTAATTATTTATCTTATTTTTAGATATAAAGGATTTACCTAGTGGCAATCACTGAGCATATAATAAGTAGATATTTATACTGAAAGATGGCTCTAATACCACTTATTATGAAAAATTCAAACTAGATAGAGTGTGATCACAACAAATAAATGAAAAAATAAGGACAAAATTAAACACATAAATTTTATGCAAAAAATATTTAATTAAAATAAAAACTATCGGTAAAATAGGAGAATTTTACTATAAGGAAAAACAGGAGTTACAACTTCTCTTTATTAAAAAAAAAAAATAACAATATTATTCTCTCTTATTAATAGAACCTAAAACTCTCTTACTTTCACTTCTTTTTTTAGGAGTCTTTCACTTTATGAATGAATGCTTACAAATATGAGATATTTAAAAGACTTAATAAGCTTTTTCATCAATTTGGCTTCTCTAAAAAGCTTACATCATAACAATACTTTTTAAGAGAAGTTTTACCAAATTTTTACAAAAATATTTATAAAACTTTCCCAAGAAGTTTCTTTGAATTTTCACAAAATATTTTACCAAATTTTTTTCAAAATGTTTTACCAAACTTTCACAATAAATTTAAACTTACGAATTCAAGAGAAATCTAAAATATATTTAAATTAAATCTAACAAAAACGACCCATTTCTTCATTACTTGATTAAACCTTATTGGATGAAGGACTTCTCAAAATGTGAAAGCTACCATTCAAAGCAACAAGGACCTACCAATGCAAGGATCAAGTTTGATTTTAGCCTATGACTATCCAATAAACAAATGTGGATTGAAAGCTTGATCAGTTTTTCAATTAAAAATACAAATGTGGATCAACTTCCAGGAAACTTCTTCAAAAGGTTGCTAATATCAACATTCTCCTTTGTCTTTTATTTCCATTTAGTAAACATTTACTTTTCCAAAAAGCATTTTAAAAAAAGTTTATTATACAAATTGATATTATTGATATATTATTAATCATTAATAAAAGTATAAAAAATATAATTATTAAAAATAAATAATATAAATTTAAGAATAATTAATATTATTATGTCATATTTATTTGTGTAAAAAATTTACATACTAAAGGTACTATTTTAGAAAAGAAAGTGCTAGCTTTCATTCTCATCGTATGGCCATCAATTTTGTTTTTTGCCATTATTAATTAAATAACATAGATGTAGGGTAACTAGTTTAGAAAATTTTTAATTTTTTGCCAATTTAATTATAGTAGTATTTAGAATTTTTTAATTTAAAATATTTTTTAATTTAACTAACTAATTTTTTTGGCAATTTAATTTAATTGTCTAATTATATATCCACATAAAATAAATTTTATATTATTAAAATTTCGACTCCATAATTTAAAAATATATGAAACTTATTTTTTTACGTTCAAATTTTTGGCCTTTCATTGAAATGAGGTGCTGGCTTCTATCTTATTGTTGGTCTATATGTCCAAATTTTTGTCCTATTATAAACAGTATAATACGTTAAATTATATTTGTATAATTAAAAATTTATTAAAACATATTTAATTGCTATTTAGTAAATTAATATAAAAGATATAAAATTTACATGATATTTTATAAAGAAATTAACGTGGCAGTTAATAAATATAATTACATAATTTATTTTTTACTGTCTTAAAAGTACAAAATATATGACAATAATATAATTCTATTCTATTAATTTAGACAATTAAATTTATATTTTTAACAGTATTTTGAATTAATTTTTATTTTCAGTTAAATTTTAGATATATTTTTTTAAAAAAATTTCCATTTTCTAAAGACTTGAAATTAAAAGAAATTTTATAATTTTTTATATTTCGAATCCTAAGGATAAGGATTAAGGAATATCTTATATGCAGATTTGTTTGTTAATTTATAAGCAAATTGGTCCTTGTTATGGTTAGGTTAGGTAAAATATTATACCAATGAAGGCAACTTTTCACAAAACACAAGCAATAAGAAATTAATTCAATGGACAAATCACATTGGATAAAATTAAAATATGTAATAATAATTCCCTTGACCAATGAAGACAAGCAATAAGAAAACAAATCACATTGGATAAAGATTGCAATAAAATTTAAACAAGAAATAATTATTACCAAACCTTTTGTTTTTTATTCTTTCTTTTCTCCATGTTGCATTGTTTTAATTAGTTTAAGGTTAAAAAATTTTGTGCATCTTCACTGCATTGTTGGGCCCATTCACATGAATCCCAACAATTAATTTATGAAAAAATTTTTACATTAGTTTTATAAAGAGTGAAATTATTTGAATTTAGTGCGCACACTCACACCCACCCACCCATCCACATTTTTTTAATATTACTTATCTTTAAAATTAAGTTTTGTCAATCGATAGAATTAGTGTTAGGTTTATATTTTTGTTATAATGTTTTATAGATTTTTATTTTTATAATTTAATTTAATATATTTTAATAGAATAAATATAAAAATTTATTGCATAAAATAAATAATTTCTTACATACATTAGTTTGACTTTGTTTGCTTGGGTTGGCGTAAAATATATAACATTATTTGCTTCATTATATCAAACTTTCTTTTAATACTACTTTAAAAATTTACCTATTAAATTAACTTATAAGATTATATTATTATTATTATTATTTTAAAAGTCCCCATTAAATAAATTTTTTTAATTTTGCCATTGATTTTTAAAGATTTTTATATTCACCACTTTAGTTCATAAAATTTTAATATTCACAATTTTAATATCCCTTTCATCTCTTAACCAAACATTCATATATTTTATTTAATAAAAAATAAAAATACAATATAATTATATTGTGATCGTTAAATGCATCTATCGATCAATATTAAAAGTGAAGTTTTTAACTTTGAGTAGGTAACATTACTCATCAATAATTTACGTACGAATAATGTAAAATTACAAATACATATTTTTATAATTTAAAACATAATTTAGGTTATAGTAAGTGGTTAATACATAGTTTTGTCATTAAAATCATATAATTATTTCATAGAATGGTCCGCCCTCGACTTTTAGCACAAACAAACCATGTCGGCCTGGATTGTACTGGACGGCCATGAGGTAATTTTGTTTCATGGGAGAAGCTCATTTTGTTTATATATTGGAATTGATGTGGGCTTCCTACAATTATTTATGGGCTGAACTTTTGAACCCTTTTTTGTGTTGTTGTTGAAAGAGACTCTTGGACTTGGGTATTACAATAGTAAGTTATGCTAAGAAAGCCGACAATTCGGTCAATGATTGATGATGATAGCTTCCAATGGAATCGTTATCTAGTTGAATTATGAGGAAATTGACAATTAAGAAAGCAATTAATTCTGTTTCTTTTTTTTTTTTAAGAAAATAAATTAAGATATTATCCGAATAAAATTGATTTGATTTTAATTTCTCTATCGCTGACATCAATTCAATTGCTTCTAGATGCAATGCACTATGTTAAAAATGAAAAAAAAACAAATAATTAGTGCAAGTCATATGAAGGTTAATGGAATTATGGATGAATCTTGCAAATTAATTTTATGCAAAGCAAATAGTTACATGATTTTTCAATTATTATTCTTAGATGTACTTTAAAAAAAATTAAAACATAATTTTTAAAATGGTGATGATGATGACTAAAGTCACTGATAAATTTGTAACTACTGATTTAATTTAGCTCGACGATAGAGATTGAGTTAAAATACTAATTATATAATTATTTTTTAACTTAAATTTTTTATCATTTTATTATAAATATATTAAATTTGTATTCTATTTTTATTTAAAAGTTTGTAAGTTAATATTTTCAAGACTTTAAAATATATATATACAAAAACATACTGAATTTCCTTTTATTTTTCAAACAAAAAGTTTATTATTTTGAAAATGAGATAAAACAAACCTCTTATACATACTAGTAAATGAATGGGGCCTAAATGTCACACATTTATGTAGAAAATTGGTTTAAATGCCACACATCCACACACGAGATGCTCAAGTTTTGAAAATTCTAAACAATAATTAATTTTTTTTTTTCTCGAAGTGAAAACCTATATCAAATTGTCCCAAAATAATTAATTGGTTACGATAATTTGCTTCAATTTATGGGTGTTGTTTGATTATTAAATGTATTCATCTACTTCTTTATTTCAACATTTAATAGGGCCATTATCAACTGTCCCTAATTCTTTACAAATAGACTTACAATGATGGACATTGCACCTACAAAATCAAAAAATTTTGTAGGAAAATATTTTATGGGATTGTTAAATAAAATTATGTATTTAAAACTTTGGCTTATGTATTTTAATCATAAATTCTATAATAAATGTAAACACGACATAATTATATTAAACTATTTCATAAATAATGTGCTAAAATGTAAGCTCTTGTATAAAGTATTTCTCCAAACAAAGGGGGACCATTTATCATTGTAAAAATAGTATTTATTTCATTGCTAGCAATATTAACTTACTATTTATGCTGCCTGTATAATTAAAAATGAAGTTTTATCAAAAATAATTATTTTTTTATCAATAAAATTTTGACTTAACTACTTACATCTTAATGGTTCAATTTTTTTTTTTTATTATATATTTTTGCAATAATTTAGAGATAAATTTATATGCACCGGCCTTATCAAGTTAGCAATAATTAGCAGACCTTAGTTCAATTAGCTGATGAGCTAAGCTATTAAACTAGCGTGGATTGATTGATATCAACTAGAAGGAGTCGGTGCATTGAGACCCCATATGTCATGTCAATTGTGGTGTGAACAATTTAGGGCATTAGAATAACTTGACATATTAGACAAAAAAGTTGCAACTAATTTTGGAAATACAAGAACTTTTCAAGTACAAATTAGTTCAGTCTGTACTAAATTATAATTTACATATATAAATACTTTTATAAATTTATAAATATATATTAATATAATAATATTATGTATTATTATACTTTTTAAAATAAAAAATATATAAAACAATTATTATTATTATTATTATTATTATTATTATTATTATAAATACAACTGTATAGAAGTTCGTAGTTCTAATATTACTTATACAATAAAAACAATGTATCGGATCTCCTACAGCTTTGGATCTAAAATTTCCGGCCACCAAGTTTTGCTCCTACTGATCTATAAATATTGAAGACTTTTTCTAAGATGAATTGATTCACCATGAAAGAAATTAAATAAATAAAATTAGATGATGTACTTTGTGAATGTTTTAATTATTTTTTATTCATAAAATAATATCGCTAATTGTTGAAAAAAATGCATGATTGTGAACATAATTGAATTACCCATCTATCTATCTATCTACCAGAAATTGAAACCAATTAATCCAAAGAGCAATTAATTTTATAAGCAAATTAAGATCACAAGAGAAAGGGAATAAATGAGAATTGCTAGATGGATACTAACCAAAAAGAAGCTAAATCAAAATTTACCCCCCCAAAAATTCAGAAAATATATTTAAACTTCTGTTGATATATATTCTTCATGAACAAAACAACACCCAAAAAAAAAGAAAAACTCAGAAAAATCTATAAAAATTATTACCATGTAATGCAGAAAAGAAAAACATCATTTCCTCATCACTTCCATCATATTCAATGTGCTGCAAATTCTGAAGCTGCCGATATTTTTCAACAACATCATCTGGTAACACTTTTGTTCTACAAATAGGGCATGTTGCCAAATAGTGTTGCAGCCATTTATCCAAGCAATCTTTATGAAATGTATGCTTGCATTTCAGATTCCTGACCTTTTCGCCGTCTTCGAAATCAGATAAACACACTGCACATTCTGCAGATTCTGAGGGTTTCTTCAGCTTTTTCTTGTAAGAAATTGTTGGATTCTTTTCTTCAATGAATTTCATGAACTGGGTTGTGGTGATCAAACGATGTTTGGTTTTGCTTATGGTTTTCGTGAGTGAACGGATTTGGATCAGAATTTGGAGGAAGAGAAGAGTGAAGAAAACTACTGTCATGGCGTAAAGATGAGAAAAGAATTTTGACAGAGCTTCCATGGCCGCTGCAGACGATGAAGGAGAGAGAAAATGGTCAGATATGAAGAGAGAGAGTTTTCTTAGTAGTGTGAAAATGAAAGTTTTTTATAGCAAAATATTTCATAGTTAATACTTTACTTTTACTTTTGTAAGAAAACCAGATGTAAATTTAGAATTGAATTTCTCTTCATCTCCGACATGTTCAGGATCTAAAGTATTCATACATCAATTTACAGAATAATTTTATTTTTAATTTTTTACTAATAATTATCAAATTTATTCGTTATATTTTTCAATTTATGCGTTCCAATTAAAATACACGATTTAATTTTTTTTTTTATATTTTTTAAAAAATATAATTAGAAGTTGAGAATAGTATCAATTCTGTGATTATGTTGTGGTAACACCATCAATGTAAAATTATTTTGTGATAATATTAATTTTTCTTTTTGTTTCAATTAACCTTATTAAATTAAGTTTCTAGATGATTAGAATCACTTAACCAACTAATTATTGCATAAAATAAAATTTAAAATGTTTTTATTAGTTTATTTATAATTTAATTATTTAAGATCTTCTAAAATCGCTCAGTGCAAGTAATCATGCTTACGCATCTATAGTTTAATCCATTCTAAATTGTCTCATTCAGTGAATTAATCAATTAAAATATTCATTCCTCAATTCAAAAGTTATTTGTTTTTTGTTTGTTTTTAAAATTTCCAACTTCTAGAAATTAGCTGGGTCCAATTGTCAGAATTTAATTGAGAAAAATGGGTACGTGTCAAAAAACGTGCGGTAGGATTTTTCTTGTTTGTTTTGTTGTTTTATTTTCATTTACGATAATATATTTTTTTGTGATGAATCGGATAATGAATCTCAATGATTTCCTCCTCATCCACCGTTGGATTGTTTTTATTTTGATCATAAAATCTCCTAAGGTGATTTAAAATTTTTGAAGCTTAAATTTCATTTACTCTAAACAATATAATTAAAAAGCAAGGTTAATTAAATAAGTATAAAATTTTTAGCCAAATTCTAATATCCGGGCCTCAAAGTTTTCCCATGTTTCCAAATAGAAACATAATTTTTGTATATTTATCAAATAGGTCTCTAGACCTATATTAAAATTATTAAATTATTTTTATAATATTACATTTCTACCATCAAGATGTCGATGTTAAAAATTAATACTTAATTCAATCTTTTTAATAAATGTCATTAAATTTAAAAAAGCTTGATATAAAGAATAATTATATATTGTAATATCAAGATGTGACCCGATTTAAGAAAGCTGATTTGCTGTATCTGGTTTAACTTAAAAGAGTGACACAAGACAACAGAGATTGTTACTGAAAGAGATACTATTAAGATATAAGTTATAAAAATTTAATTTAATTTAATTTAATCTCTTAAATTTAATCTTTATCCTAATCCTGAAGGCCTATAAAATAAAACTCTTAAATACAGAGATTGATAGAGCCTGATAGGAAAAAAAAAAAGAAATGATAAATGTGATAATTCTTTATCATAAGATAGATATTAGATTCTCTATTCTTCACAATATTCTGTGTAGAGATTAGATATTCAGGTTTTCAGAAAATTTGTATAGTGATAATTTTCTACACCGTCTTTTTTACAAAATCAAGCATCAATACATACGTCCTTTTTACAGGGACTATATTTATATAGTAAAGTTTCCTTCGAATTCCAATTGAGAATATTTAAATATTTTATAGTAAAGTAGCATCCATATTTGATTTTTTTATTTTTATTTTTTTTAAATTTGTATTATTTCTTAATTTTGAAAACATTTTAAATGTTTAACTCAAGATTTTGAAATCTTAAGAAAGATATGAAAAAAAAAATATCGAGAAATTGGATAATTGTAAGAATTTAATTGTCATATTTTATTTTATTTTTTCAACTTATTAAAATTTTATCAAGTTATTGTACAATAATTGACACATTTGTGAAGTTCTAGAAAAGAAAAATAATTGAGGGAATAATAACACCATGTCTCATTCAAAGTTTCAATTATAATTTTTTTTTTTTTTCGGCTCTGTTTGAACATTAGGTAGGGTAGATGATTATTTTCTTTTAATTGGGTTAGGCGGACAAGTTGACAAGAGAAAAAGTCCATGGAAATCTGTGGTGGAAGCTTATCTAACTATCTAAAAAATTTTGCTCCATTGATTTTAACATTGATAAGATAATGCCCTGATTACGTGCCAAATAATATTAAAATTATAAAATTTTATAAAAAAGTGTATATTATAAATCGATGTAGTAGAGTTGTAATTGTAATTACGTGTATATTATAAACATATGTAGGGGTGTTATATTATTTTTTATATTATGTTTTGCATAATTTATTTTTATTTTAAAATATAAATTCTTTTATGATACTTAAAGTTCATCCTACTTCGGATTAATTTATTTTAAATTTTGATATTCGCAAAAATTCAATACAAGATTGTGAAATTACTTTACTCTAAAAGTTTTAATTTGAAAGTTATAGTTTAGATAATTGCATTTAAGCAACTTGAAAATATGTATATTTCTCAACTTACGTATTATGTTTTAAAATTTTACAAATTATTAACAAATAGGCATACAAATTTTAGCAAAATTCTAATATCCAGGTCTCAAAGCTTTCACATGTTCCCAAATAGAAACATAATATTTATATTTATATCAAATAGATATCCAGAACTATATTAAAATTATTAAATTATTTTTATAATATTAAATTTCTCCCATCAAGATGTCAATGTGTAAAATTAATATTTAATTCAATCTCTTTAATAAATTTCATTAAATTTGAAAAAGCTTGATATAAAGAATATTTATATATTGTAAATTCAAGATGTGACCCGATTTAAGAAAGCTCATTTAAAAGAGTGATACAAAATAACAGAGATTGTTACTGAAAGAGATTATATTGAGATATAAGTTAAGTTTTGTGAAAGATTACTTATAAAAACTTAATTCAGTTTAATCTCTTAAATTTATTATTTATCCTAATACTGAAAGCCTATAAAATAGAACTCTTAGATTCATAAAATCTTTTTATAGTTATTATTCTCTACAATATGAGGTAGCACGTGAGAGGATCATTTTAAAGAGCGTGAGTTAGCAAGTCTCAAGAACATAAGAGAATTAAAAGAAAATTTTTTGTAAGAAAATCTAATATAATAAAAATATCTCTTAGTAATTTCTCTCTATAAAAATAGGCTAAGTAAAATATTTATTTATCTCTTGATTTATTTATTAATACTTGTCTCTCGCTTTATTTATTTTCTATTTTCTTAATTGTTCAATGCACATTCATCCCACGTAAATATAAATTTACTATTTATTCTCTGTTGCAAAATCAAGCATCAACACATATGTCTTTATGGGGACTATATTTATATATTAAAGTTTTCTTCGAATACTAATTAAGAATATTCGAATATCTTAAAGTAAAGTAGTATCTTTTTAATTATGTATTATATCTTAATTTTGAAAACATTTTAAATGTTTAACTCAAGATTTTGAAATTTTAAGAAAGATATGAAAAAAAAAAAATAATAATGAGAAATTTGATAATTGTAATATTTTATTTTATTTTTTGAACTTATTAAAATTTTATCAAGTCATTGTACAATAATTGACATATTTGTAAAGTTCTAGGAAAGAAAAATAGTTGAGAGAATAATAACACCATGTTTCATTCAAAGTGTTAATTATACTTTGATTTTGTCTCCGTTTGGACATTAGGTAGGGTAGATTATTATTTTCTCTTATTCTTAACGAAAACTTGAGAACGAGTAGGGTTAGGTGGTCACGTTGACGAAAAGTCCATGGAAATCTGTGGTGAAAGTTTATCGAATTATCTACAAAATCGTGCTCCATTGAATTTAACATGGATAAGATAATGCCCCGATTACATGCCAAATAATATTAAAATTATAAAATTTTATAAAAAGTGTATATTATAAACAGATGTAGTGCTGTTATATTATCTTTTTTATATTATGTTTTCCATTATTTATTTTTCATTTTAAAACATAAATTCTTATATAAATTTTGGTAAATAAAATGATATCACAGTTAATATCGTATAATTGTCTTCTTATATATATAAAAAAAATTATTTTACGGTAAAGTATTATACAATAAAAAAGTTAATTTGTAATTTCATATTTATATTTATATTTAATAATAAATTTTATTTTTATTCTATAATTTAAATTTATAAAAATTTTATTTTTATTTTTAAAAATTAAATGAAAGTAATTTAAATATTTTATTTAAATTATTGAAAAACTATAATACTTTATAATATAAAAAATTTTAATTTATCATTTTATATTCATAATTTTACAATTTTAATTTTACAAAATAAGAATAAATTAATAATTTTTTGTGAATATCTAATAAATCTTTATTTAATCTTGTAAAAAGTATATGGTAGATGACAATAATTCAATACTGTTCATCACTTTATTTTGTTGGTGTTTGTATTCGAGTTCTTAAGTACAAAAGTATTATATTTTAAAAATATGAAATACTTCACAATAATATTTTAATTAGAATAAAATTATATTTATATTTATAATGAATATTGTGATTTTATGTTTAGACTCCTTTTTTTTTTTTTTCAAATATTTTGGCATTTATAATTTTTAAATGTTTATATAGATATATTTTAGTCTTAGAATACTAATAATCTTTTCGATGTAACAATATTATCACATTAGTTTGTATGATCGGGTTTGTAAAGAATTTTGTATGTGTAAACGATGATTTTAGTTATTTATTAAGATTTATTTTTAATCATTATTTTTTTATTTTATATATACAAAAGAATTTTAAAATGTTTTCATTAAAGTTGAAAATCCATCCACTTATATTTTAGGATTGCTGTTTTTCTCATTAAAATTGGAATTTATTTTTTTTTTTTAAATTCTCTTAAATCTTAAAACTATAAAATTTATTTCTTATATGTTCAGTATTAAATAAAGTTTTGAGCATAATTTACAATATTAAATCTCAATAATTTACTTGAGATTATTTGTATGACAGCAATGCTAGAGATGTAAATTTTATATATAAATTGATGTAGTATATTATTATTAATTAATAAAAATATAAAATAATGTAATTACTAAAAATAAATAATGTAAACTTTGGAGCAACTAGTATTATCATGCCATGCCATATCAGTTTGTACAAAAAATTTGTATTTAATATTATTTATAAAAATTTTATGTACAAATTTTTTATATAAATTAAAATGGTAGAATTATACTACGGTAACATAATTGTTATTTAGCTTTCGTATTTTTTTTTTTTTACTTCAATAAAATATAAGACGTGTAATAGTAATAAAATTCTAACATTAATTTGTACAATTAAGTTTGTATTAGACTTTATATATTTAACATGCTCTTTATATAATATTTATATAACTTTTGACCTAAATTTAATAAGGGAGAATATTTATTAAAAGTAATATTGTGCAGATAAATTATTGATACAAATTTAGTCATATAAATTAATATAATTTAATAAAATCGATTCAATTAATATATGTTAACTCTTGAAATTATTGATATAAATTATTTATATAAGTTTATTCGTATAAATTCACGTAACTTAATAAAATTAATTCTAGTAATATGGGAACTGTGAGCTAAACTGTAGTTTCCCTACTGCATGAACTCAGACTTCAAAATTAATTAATGTATATGTTGCTTTTGGTGTCATTCCCATATTGCTCACATCATTCGGTTGATAACAAGTATTATATTTATTAAATTTGAATTTGGGTATAGAATAAAAGGAAATGATGAGTGGCGCTAATTATGCAAACTTGTGTAAAAATTTAGTTATATTAATTGATATAAAAAATTATATTAATGTCATATATTTAATAAAAAAGTACTATGCTTGTGTTTAATTTTTTTTATTTTTTTTAAATATTTAATCTCACATGTATTATACACAAAACTTTTGTATTAGTACACATAAAACTTTAAAAAAAATATCTCTGTATAAAATATGTACTTTCAAGATGAGTTAACAAGTTGATTAAGGAAATTTTGACGCCCAGAAGAAGAGCCAGTATAAATTAATTTCAAGAATGCGATGTTAACTAGTTAACTGCGAATGGGATTGATACCTTTTATTAACTGCTCTCCATTTGAAGTTAGTGAATTCAAAGACCAGTGTATTAATAATTATTAGAAGTAACATTCATATAGGACGGTTATTGGACCTCTTCTCTTTGCTCCTATACAACTTGACCAAAGCCCGATAGGCACAAAAATTAAAAAATATATATATAAACACAAATTAACAATTATTGTTACATTAACAAAATTGGATTGGCTCAGAATATTCTGTCAATCACATCTCTTCATCTCATGCAAAGATGAAATTAAGAACTCAAAAATCAGTTGCAATCAACTTTTATTTGGTAGAATTGGGTTGTGGAATCACTTGAATTCCTTTCAACTTCCTTCTAATTGGCCAAATGGCTAGTCTAGATAATTAATTAATTTAATTTAACCTTATTTTATGAATATTTTAAAAAATTACTGTAAAAACAGATGTGTTATTATCAATCTTAATTGAACCTTTTTTTAATGGCAAGATTTACTATTTTAAATTCAATAGTGAGAAATGAGGTCCAATATTATTAAACCGTGAGACCTCTGATTTTGATCCATTTAAAGCACTTCAGTTGCTTAAGCTGCTTTTTCTAAAGTTGTCCACCACCACTTAAACACTTCCAAGAACCATTAGTGTTCTTTTTTTTTAACATAGAACCACTAATAGTTACTGTTAATAAAAAAGTCTAACTTGAGGCATCCCATTTAGGGTTTTAATTTTTAATTAGAAAACAAGTTGCAAGAGAGTTTAGTAATAATTAATTGAAATCAGCAAGTCTATTAATTAATTCCTTTACACCGTCCATGTTACATATATAGACAAAAACAATTGAGCATTAAAAGGTCATTTCTACCAACTTGTTTTTATTCTTAATGTCATGTCTCAAACCGAAATCAATCTTGTAATGTCTCAAACCCAAATCTTACTTGTAATAATTGTCGCGTACTAGTATTACGATCTTATATATCATAATTCCAATAAAAGAGTTCGCAAAGCTTTAAATATCATCGTTTTTAATCCGTAATCATTCATAAGTAAATACATTTAAAATTTACATAAATAAATTATTTCAACTTTATTGAATAATATATTAAAATAAGTAAAGTTAAATAACACCTTTAAAATAATAATTACATTTTTCAAAATATTATACAATATCTAATGGATTCTATAGAGGAATTGAGTCGAGTTATTTTTCTATCGAAAAATATTGAATCCCACTTTACCTCTTTGTTATTGACTCTCTCTCTCAAATCTAACCTAAAAGTGTGAAGTGAAGGTGAGCATATTAAAGTATACTCAGTGAGAGAACCATTAAAATAAATAATACATTAGATATGATAATTAGGATGCTAAGTCAATTGGTATAAAATATTCATTTTATTTGTTAAGCCTGTACTTTCTTTATAAATCAACTTATCGAGCTGTTAAGCATTTTTCTAGAGTAGTATCATGGCCGAGATATACTTCAAGACTATCGATGAGATTTTTTTTTGTATAAAACTATTTTATTTATCAAAATATTTTATATACAAGTTAAAACAATTTTTTATTTCAAAATATTGTTCAACTCACTGGTGTTGACTATAAGTAATTTTACATTAATAACCGTGACTATCTTCATACTATTCATCAATTTTATAATAATAAACTCTACTTATATCTGAGGCAGCATTCTACTATATGCTACTTAAAAATAAATTTGCTCTGTGGATCATCTAAATGATTGGTCACATCTAAGTTACCTATAATAATAATGAACACTGCTCATCACTAAGGTAGCATCTAACTTAGGCTATTTATATAACTATAAACCATTTTTATAATAATTGGCCCACTAGCTTCGTTACCACAAAATTTATATAAAATGGTTGTTCTTAAATCAAGCAATCAAATATGTAAGCCTCAAGGGCCATTTCTGAAGGGAGGTTTTCATGCAAAACCTAAAGGATCAATTATTAACATTTTATGCATATTAACACACTAACAAATTTAGCATGCCATTTACTTAAGGTTTAATATAATACTTATCTTAAATGCTTTCTCCACCAAGCTTGAATTCTCTTCCAAGCCTCCAATGGTAGCCACACACTAGAAAGATGATGATGGAGTT
>JAWDEX010158594.1:0-19293 GCA_035221805.1 Trichilia hirta | reverse complement strand
ACTTGCTATGTTTTAAAAGCAAATTCAACATATATATATATATATATGTTGAATTTGCTTTTAAAACATAGCAAGTTGATGCCAAGTTCAATTAGTACTATACACACACTTATAATATATAAGAAAAAGTTTTAATATATAGTCTGACACTCAAATACTGCAAGAACCGAAATCTTGATTCTAGAGAACCTTTGCCCACCAAATATTCTCGACTATGTACGAGTGCGGCAATTAAAAACTAAAACATACAGAAACTAGCAGTCTGAGTATAGAAAATATATGATCTGCATCTAACGGCTAATGCATAACCGTTTAATATATAATTTTATTTAAAAATATTATATTCCAATTTTTTTTTTTATATATATTTAATAATATTATATTATAAACCTCTCTTGTTCTATAATCTTGTTATGTCATATGCATTAAAAAAAATACGTCAATTATACCGTTAAAGTTTTGTTCATACTTATAAATATGGTTACGATAATATATACATTATTTATAAGATTTAAATGCATGAATCCAACGTTAACACAAATGAAATCCTCTGCCAACCAATATTCAAAATCCTATGACATGCAAGCACCCAAATGAAATTCATATTAATAAATAAATAAAATATCAACTTAGATACATACACAGAAATACAGACGTGTCAGCGTTGACCAGCCAAGCACCAAAGTTCAGTGCATTCCACCGCACAGATATAAAATTCCACTAAGTATTTTTAAAATCCAAACCAAAATAAAAAACGTTGCAACTGTCCTTCGCAGTTCTCTTACGAAACCAACCAAAAGATTTCAACAAAAAGAAAAAGGAAAAATGCAAGTTTCCTCGGTGTTAAAGGTTCTCTGCTCTCTTCTTCTTCTTCTCCTCCAAATTTCTTTAACCCTAGCCTTAACTTCACCACAAGACATCTTAGCTCTCAAAGCCTTCAAAGATTCAATCAAGCCAAGCTCAATACAGCCATGGTCATGTTTAGCATCTTGGGACTTCACCAACGCGGACCCATGTGCCCTTCCTCGACGAACCCACTTCACTTGTGGACTCCTCTGTTCTTCTAACTCGACTCGAGTCACCCAACTCACTCTTGACCCCGCAGGATACTCGGGTCAACTCAGCCCAATCATTTCCGAGCTCACCCAGCTCACTATCCTTGACCTCTCGGATAACAACTTCTTTGGCACCATCCCGGCTTCTATTTCCTCTCTTTTAAATCTCCAAATCTTGACTCTCCGATCCAACACGTTTTCTGGATCAATCCCCGAGTCGTTAACCAAGCTAAAAAATCTTCATTCTTTGGACATCTCGCGTAATTCTCTATCCGGGTTCATTCCAAAAAGTACATTTTTTATGTCAAGTTTGAGAAGACTTGATCTGAGTTACAACAGACTGACTGGTTCGCTTCCTAAATTACCATCCAATTTACTGGAACTTGCTCTAAAGAGCAATTCTTTATCTGGGATTATCTCAAAATCTTCTTTTGACGGGTTAACTCAGTTGGAAGTCGTCGAACTCCGTGAAAACTCGTTCAGTGGAACGGTACAAGCATGGTTTTTTCTGTTGCCGACACTGCAGCAAGTTAACTTGGCCAATAACAGCTTGACACGCATCGAGATCTCGAAACCTGTGAAAGGAAACAGTGACCTGGTGGCCGTTGATCTGGGGTTCAACAAGATCGAGGGTTATTTACCCGTTAATTTGGCTGACTATCCTCTTTTGTCATCTCTGTCGATGCGTTACAACCGATTACGTGGCAACATCCCATTGGAATACGGTCAGAAGAAGGCTCTGAGGAGGCTGTTCTTAGATGGGAATTTCTTGATTGGTAAACCTCCATCTGGATTCTTCGCCGGCGACGGTGCAGTTTCCGGTAGCTTTGGGGATAATTGTCTACGTGGATGTCCAGGTTCTTCTGAGCTGTGTACTCCTCCACAAAAATCCTATTCTGTTTGCAAGCAAGCCTATAGCAGAAAACCGAGGTCTTAGTGTCAATACATATTTTTTATTTAGTTTTTGTTTTTCTTGTTTCTGTTTCCAAAAACACAAGAAAATAAATAATAATGTGTATTGAAGAATTATAAACTAAATGAATTATAGAAATTTGTATAATTAGATTATTTATTTAATACTAATCAAGGATGATCTCTTCAACTCGAAGCTCAAAAAGAAACTTTTGTAGCATTCAATTGTGGTGGAAAAAGACCCATCCAATGATCCAAAGCAGAAGGTGACATTGACAGTTCTGAAATCAAAAGTGTTTTCAAAAAGCTCCCGAATAAAAAACGGTTTTCCCATTCAATAAGTGAAACTTCCCTGTTTGGTTTAGTTTTCACTGTTTACCCACTTGGATTGTATAAATTATAATGTTTGCAGTTGACAACATTGACAATGCTTTTGCATATATGATATCGATCGTTTTGTTTTCTTTGTGTTTCTACCGCTGTGCGTTGGATCTTTCGTTAAAAGGAAAGGTTGGCAACTGACAATGGCGGGGAAAGTCTCGTAACTTGGTTGAGAGTATTTTTAATTTCCCGGCGCAATAACAACCGCATGATGATTGACATTATTGAATTTGATCTAGACTTTCTTCGGGAAAATCCAAGGACGTTTTTTCATTTTTCATTTTTTTTAATAAAATGGGTGGTTTGATAATAAATGATGAAGCATTTAACAAAATTTCAAGGTACCCTTATAAATTGAAAATAAACTAGATCAAACATTGTAATAATATTACAAAACATCATTTATCGTCGTGATGATATATTGTCACGTATGCATTTATTCTCGTGTGACATTTGGTGATAATGTAAAGTTTCATAACATATAACTATACAACTATAATGCAAATTTTAACTATTGACTCGCATAAAGTTATTCAATTCAATCAAGAGATGTATTCTAATTTCTCTGAGCAGCATTAAAATTGTTTCCATAAATCAATTTACTTGTATATGTAAATCTCTAGCCCGTGAATGCCGTTAATTAACTCAACTCAACATTAATTTCCTTAAAACTGTTGCCGGAGATAAAGATGGCGATGGTATTGGTAACAGGAAGTGGTAGGTGGTAGTGGACTAGCGTCGGGAATGAAAGCAAAAGGAGAAAAATGAAAGGTCAAAAAAAGCAGTGTACTGTACACCGAATTAAAAGAGAGGGGACCAGCCCTCCGAAATGAGAGGAGAATATTGTTTCCGAGAGTATAAATGCCCCACTTGAGGGCGATTACAAATGGTAAGAGAAAAAACGATACGGGACAGTTGCACACGTCTGCTGCCTAACTCAGAATAGGAGATGCAGAATCCTATTACCATCATCTTACTATTCTAATTTTATGTTTCTTCTTGTTATTTAGATCCAGATTGTCAATTTAATCTTTCATATAAATGGGAACCCATATCCGGTTCTCTCCGACCATATTTAGATTCTTTTCTGTTTAATATCTCTCAATCAAGCAGGCAAAAATCTTTATCGCAACTACTATAATATCTTCTTCTAATATTATAAACATTTATTCTGGTCTTCTAAGACTATATATTATATTATATTCTATTAACTTCCCTAAGAGACAACTGTTGAGCATTGATATTATTTATGAACCATGAGATAGACTAATTTATTAACACAAAAATTTTGTCACATGTTTCACAAATGAAAGCTGGTAGGAGACAACAGCATCTTGAAAAGGATTAGCTTTGAATTTTTGAACATGCATTGTTTAAACAATATCTCTAGGTTTCAAAAACAGCTGTCAAGATGCTTATTCAGAGCATTCTCCAATAATTCAGCTTAATATAAAAGGCCATAAGAATCGCTGCACTAGCAAAAAATGAATAGACTGAGGTCTGGGATTATTTTTTATAACGAAAGCAGAAAAAAACAAGCAATGTAGGACATAGATTCTTGAAATTGCAAGCAACTTGATAAAGGGGTCTGGCCAGAAGGGAAAAAACAAATTGCCAGCAGCTTGCACCTTTAAGATTTGAGGAATAAACAAAGTGCTCGAGGACATACAATACAAACCAAAAAAAAAATTGATATCATATTATGAAGCGTGTTTTGAATAAAATTAAGAAGGCTTTCTGGACGTTGAATGTGGAGAGAAATTCACTGTTACAACGATGAACCCTACTATAATATGCATTCCATTATACATGTGTAAACAAAAACATTGACAGATGATTCTTTAAACAAACATATTTTCAGATGCCAGGAGTATGAAGATTAAACTGTATTCACTGTGTCTGCAAGGCAACGCAGTATGCATCCCAAACCAGCTTTCTCTGTCAGCTTTTCATGTATCCGCAGGCACTGGTCACAAGTGGGACGATCACCTGTAGACAAACCCCTATAGAGGTACCTGTAAAACATGATAACAAGTCAGGTTTTTGTTAAATTTTCAGAACATTGTTCATTCCTCATAAACATAAAAGACAATAAAACCTTCAAAATGCTAGAGAGGTCTAATATTCCTGGGGCTGGTAGAGCAAGAATCAATACATCCTTTTTTATCTCCCTTAAATGTTTAGGTATAACAGATAGTGCACACACAAGCCAGCAGCAGACCCCAGCAATAATCACTTTCTCAGAAAAGCCATATGCAAATGGGGAATATTTTCTAAAAGCTAAATGGTGAATACATTTATATTAATATAATGGAAGCTTCAGTAATCCACACTGAATATTGTCAATTTTCAACCTACAAGTGGGTAACTAATACCTGATGTCCCATGGATGAATAAGTTTACTTCACAATTTTGAAGCCTAAGAGAATACCAGAAAGCATACAATGATACCCTATGTGCATCAGTGGGTTCTAAAACTATCATCATGCTTGCAGTGATTAACAGGTCATAAGTCAGACATTCTTCCATAACATCATTTTGAACTAGCAAGAAACATAGCTTCTTCACAACTTTGAGGTCATGCAGAGTTCACCATGTTAGCTGTCTCCGATCTATCTATGATACTATGATATAAGTAATGAAAAATACTATTTCCTTGTGTGGTCTGAGTTTCAGATTCTGTTAACAGATTCACCAATCTCAACAGACAGCACTTTCCCCCATCATGTTTATTCCAATTACACTGCATTATCATTTTTATCCACTTAAAAACGAGTTACTTCCTTTGCCCATGCTCTTTCAACACTGTAATACATCTCCATTCTTGGTTCAAAACTTAGAATCAAATTACTAAAATTCTTACCATCCCTTAACGATGACGTTCCTCAAACACCTTCATGGTGTCCCATTTAATAAGATCCCAACATTTTTAAGATAATGCAATAGAAAAACCACCTGGACCTGGAAATTTTTCCTTGCAGCAGTCCTGTATAACCTGTTTTACATTTTCCCAATCAAATTTTCCTTTCCAGACATCTGCTTTCCCTTTCAGTTTTCTGTTACTTGTATTTTCCGTCACTCCATCATCATCAGTGGACTGAGTTCCAATATCCAGCTTATCGATCAAATTCGTTCACTGCTAGATTTCACTGAAGTAAACTAACATCCAACCAACTCCACAAAAAAAGAAAATATGCAAGCAGTGCAAAGCCCAAACAATTCTACTAGTTCTTCCCAAAAGGAGAAAAACTTTCTATTTCATCATCTTGATGATAAATACCAAAGACCAAACAGATGAAATCATTCTTACACATAATTTAATGACACATCTACATACCACCTTATACAACAAAAATGGGGCTTAGAATCCCACATGATCACTAAAGAAATAATGTTAACTAGCTACAAAAACATAAATAAGATTATGAAAACTGCAAATAAAACAGAATGAAGCCCGAAATCATCAGTAAATCCATAAGTAGGTGGACTAAAGTATATAATCCAATGATAAGAGAATGTACTTCATAAGAATATCATAGTACTCAGGATCCAGAGAAGAGAACATGCCATCCACATCTTTTATGGCCATGATTGCTCTGTGGACCGCTATCCAATTCGCTGACTGCAAAACCAACCCAGCAATTTACTTTAACAATCAAAATTACAAAAACAAAAAAAATGGGGAAATCCGAAAGGAAGTAAATGTAAAATGAGAACCTTGCATCGCTCGTCTTGAGTCTTGGGAGGAGAACCTTCAAGGGAAGTTTTGAGAGCTTCCACCGGTTTAGACCTGATCCAGTCCAATAATTAAAGTTAATTTTAGTTTTTTTTTCTTATGAAGCCGAGAAATTTACAGAGTCAATAAACGTTACTGTTTCAGTAAGCTTTCAATCTTCCGAGATTTGTGCTCAATTCTCGTGATTATTGCCTCTGCATTGTCCGCTTCAACAAATCCCTCTGCTGCCGCCATTCTCACTCTCTCTTTCAAAAATCACAGTCTGAAACTAAGAAGGACAGTAAATTCAGCACACACCAAGAAAAAAGATTTTCTCGAGAAAATGTGTACCGTCGCCGTATTTTTCACTTTTGTAGTGGGCCTGATTTTGGGATTTTGGCCCAATTGATATAAGCAGGCTGGAACCGACAAAAAAATACCGGACTGACATAATCTATCCAAAAAACTTGCAATGAATTTTCACATCTTATAAATTTTGTCTCCTAACCATTATCGTGGAAAAACCGAGTAAATCTAGCACATAGAACGCAGAGTATCTGTCGTTTCGTTCTTATTTATTTTGCGAAGTTATTCATACGTTGTCCGCGAAATTTTGCTTTCACTTACCTTGTTTTGCTGAAAATTATTTATCCATCCGGGAATCGTCAAGCAAAGCCGACCGTAAATTTGAAAAGAAACTACAGTTCTACACTAGTGGGTTTGAATTCTTGTTCTCAATATAAGAACGATTTTTTTTTTCTTAAAAACTAAAATTTTGGATCATAAACTTCAATATTTCTTTTTCTTAATGATAATATAATGTATGCTTTATATATGCGGTCTAATTTTGAATGAGAACTCCAATATAAATAATGCTCCTGAAGATTCTACTTTCTTGCCTTAAAAAAGAATGGAAGGAAAATAAAGGAAAAGTGTTCTTAGTTTAAGGTTTATTTGTATGTAGCTGAGACCAAGGATGTTTACATATTTTATTTTCTGTACAATTTTTTTGGGTCCCTATAAGGATCTTAGGATTACTTTGTAGATGTTCTTAAAATAATGCTGTTGTTTGAGCTAATATAACTGAAATGAGTTTCTAACCATTAATGCGATTTGCAGTATTTGATTCTAAGGCAGATGATCATATATTCAGTATCATAGTTTTAAGGACTTTGATAATCAAATTGTGACTTTTTCGAAAAGTGATTTTGTAAAGTCTTATTTGTTAAGTGACTAGAAAATTTGAGTGTGGTTAACGCTTGCATGTTTTGTTTTACTCTTCTCTCCCAAAGTTTAGAATTGATGCAAACTATTGTGTCTAGGGCTGCTTTAATTTCTAGCGTGGTTTGACAAATGAGTAGTGACGTATCCTTTGTTGATCTTTATCGCTGCTTTTAATTTATATATTTATTTTGTTCTTGAACTGAGTCACCTATGTCAAACCTGGGACTAAAATCTCGATACTTATAGAACCATTTATGAAAAGTCTAAAGATATCATTTGTCTAGCATATGAAATTTTGGTTTAGGATATGTATTAATTATCTTATTGGTTCAGCCATATGGGGATGAAATCAGAGACTCTCTTTCTTGTGTAAAATGTATGTACTTCCATCTGGATTATGAATGTGTAGCTGCTCCTTGAAGATAGGTCTATTCACACTATAGTTGGCCTAATCTTTGTTGGCCTGGTGGTGGTTTGCCTAATCTTCTTATTCTAAATCTTATTATCTAGTATTATGCCTCTATTTGATAACTTAATTTATTTGCTATTGTTTTGTGCTGGGGTTAGAGATACTGTTGCTTCCTTGACCTCCAAAAAGGCTACGACGAAGGTGACAATGTGACTTTCAAACTCTTTTTCAGTTTTTTCCCTAAAGTATAAGTTTGTTAATATTGATCTTAAAATTAATTTTTTACATGTTTTGTCATGCATTTATTTCAAATCTATGATTGGTAGCAATATTAACATGGGTATGGTATCAACAAAACCAGTGGATTTGTATCTTTATTGTGTAGTGTTTAAACTCCCCAAATCCCAACATACCTGTGTTCCATCTAACAATTTCTGCTTGCTGCAACAAGAATAAATGGGAAGGGGTGCCATTTTGAAGCCAAAATTGTGTGATGATGCCATGTTTTTTTTTTGGGTGGGTGGCATGCACATCTACTGAGTCAAGTGTGCTTGTCTTTTTATCATCTTTTAGTTGCCTAAGTTCAGTGGTTTTTACATAATGTAAATTGATAAACTTCTGATGATGCAGGAGACCATATTGCATAGTAAATCTAATTTTTGATAAGGATAGCAGAGGTTCTTGAAGTAGAGTTTTATAAGTAAAGCTTTTTGGGGTGAGCTTTTAACAAAAAATGTTGGGTGTTTGGTTGTCATGAGTAGCTTTTAATAAAAATTGTATAATTACTTAAATGGACAAGCTTTTAAAAGTTACATTAAGAGAGAAAAGGGTAAAATTTTAAAAATAAAATAAGGGTATTTCAAACAATTTAACCCTTCAAAACAGCTAAAAAGCTCTACTGCCGAAAGGCACAAATTTGGGCTTCTTCTAGTAGAAGCAAAATGGTATTTTTAATCCTTCAAAAGCCCCTCTCTGGTGGCAATCAAACAACAGAAAAAAATTTTAAAAGGGTTTTTCCCATTAAAAGAGCCCCATTTTGGCCTGTGAAAAGCTAAACCAAACAGGCACTAACTCTAATGAAATCGTTGGAAACCTAAATATTCTTTTATTCCTTCTTCATTGAATTTTTCTAACAACATAGCACATTTTAAGGGGAGGAATACTTCATGTTTGCTCTTCGTGAATAAAAAATGTTTCAAGACAGAAGAAACACTCATTCCATTTTTATAAACCAATGTCATAGTGGACAGCTTAGGCATTGAAATTTCACTTAATTCTTCTGTCGTGGAATGTTATGATTGCATGTCCTGATGTAGACATAAGATTAAATGTGAGTAGTATCGACCTTATTTTGACACTAAACTTGTCATAGATTAATGATATATTGTGTTATTCTTATATTTGATGATGGAATGTCTTTTGTTTCAATGGTAATATTTGTCTGCATGCTTAAAAAATTATTTTCTGTTCAAACAGAAGACTTGGAAGCTGACAGAAAAAATTGAAAGCATATGATCCTCCTCTGTTTCAGATTTCCTTCCAGAGTTTAAATAGCCTCAGCAACCAACTCCAGCAGTTGACTTTAAGCTGAACTGCAAATCCGAGAAAAAACTAATCTGCGAACTTCACTTCTATGTTATCCAATTTTTGTAGTACCTCGTTTATTTTTCTGCTGCATCTTATGCCGTTCTATCATGATCTTGAATAATGGATGCATTTTGACCGTAGATTGAAGGAGGGGAAACAGTTGAGTATAGTTCTCAACAATCCTGCGTTCCAAGTGGATCCAGTGGTTGCCATTCGTCTACACATAGAGTGCACACAACCTGTTTCAGATGAAAAACCAAAGAAAAATAAAAATGGAAGTAAGAAGAAAAAGGGGGGAAAGTCAAAGACTTTACATGGACATAATCTATGGGGATCTAACATGACGTGGATTTTCTTCATCTATTTCTAGGCGCCAAAATGTGTTTGATCCTGAAATGATCTTGCTCGACTTTGTATATGATTGATCTTAGTGTCTATGTTATCGAAATTTGAGACAGGATATGCTCCATTTTAGTGTAGCTCGTCTGCGAAGGGTATCTTTACCCAACAGATTAAAAATCTAAAATATCACCGAAAATACAATAATTTTTTACTGCAACCTTTGCTAGATATTCAATTAATTCCATTCTATGTAAGTGCTGTAATTCAATTTTAATTGTCATCACTCCAAATTGTTGATTTAGGATGCCTGAACTAAAGTTAGGAAATCCCAAGATTTGGGCAGTTGCTTTGTTTTTACTTTTCATGTCTTTGTGTCTCGTACTCATTGTGCAAAGATAAAGAAATGGCATGATCATTTTATGGTTCGGGGCTTGTCATCAGCGGCAGATAAATCTGCTAGAAAAAACTTCTATGCAATTATCCAACAGAGACAATTCTTCTCATTACTACATATTTCTTCTGTTGATTAGAGTAGCATAATTCTTCATAAAATACAAATAATCGTAAGGAGATAATTAGACAGTTAATATACAGTATATGCTTATTTGATTTTATAACTTGCACATACAGCTGTTTAGAAAACTTAATTTTCTGTTGTCCAAGCTTGGCCGATATGCATAAGGGAAAGCAAGCGTCAACTCCATTGAAGCCGGGACTTTTGGGGTTTGCAAAATCTGATACCTTCAAGGTAGTGAAGACCTTATTCAATCGACTGAACTTGCAATGTGCATAATCGGTCTCTTCATTAGCTAGAAATGAGCTCTTACGTTTTTTTTTGTGCTGAGATATTGTTGGATAGCCAATCAAGCCCTTCGTAAAGTCCTTGTCCGGAAGTTGCAGAACTACTCTGGATAAACCTGTATAATAAATTCAATAAAATCAGCTAGCTTGTAGTTCACTAGTATTTCAACAATTGCGTGTGCAGTGCAAAGTTGGGGTAGAACTTAGTTCTTACCATCGACGCTGTACGAGAGAGTAAAGTCCGAGCTTATTGGCGGCGTCAGGAGCAGGCATAGCATTTGGAAAGTCTTGCTTGTTGGCAAAGACAAGTAGTGCTGCGTTGCCTAGCTCACTCTACAAAACGGAAATGAAAAGCTGCCATTTGTCTTTGAACAGAATGACAGAAACTACAGAACACATTACACCTAAACAGCTGTTTCATATTCTTTTACTTTCACTCATCCTTTCCTAGGAAGAGGGTTACTCTAAAATTGACAAGCAAGCAAATGTTATTTAGAATTTGAGCTCACTAACATCGTTCAGAACCCGATGTAGCTCATTCCGGGCTTCTGAGATCCTTTTCCTGTCATTGCTGTCCACCACAAAGATGAGTCCTTGCGTGTTCTGACAGTAATGTCTCCATAGCGACCTAATCTGTTTGATAAATTGGAATAAGATGCACCTCAGTTTAATTGCAAACATCTATATCAAACAAAATATTCAATATAATTATCTATTTGCAACTTGCATTGGAAGTATCGGAATTCTCTCCTAATTCGTTTTTTACTCGAGCAAATACAGAATAGTGCAAGTAACTACTTCTTTGTCGAGCCTAGGCATTGAATGTCAGCATTTCTATTATTATCTCAATATTTTCTGTCTGGTTTCATATTTCCTCCATTCCCATAAATTTATTTCATCGTTTATAGTCACTGTAACACTACTTAATCAAATATCTATACCTATGAAACAAAAGCTTATGATATTAGCTTGGTACCTTTGACCTCCCACATCCCAGACAGAGAAGCTTATATTTTTGTACTCAACTGTCTCTACATTAAAACCTGGCGCATAAAAATTGGAGCAAGAGACCATTGAGTCATGTGTATATTGAACAATCCGGAATAGAGTATATCAAGAATAGAAATTGTCCCGTTCATTGAGGAAATAATCAACCCACAAATTGGTGATAATTTGTAGTTTGGAATACAGTTATTGCAACAGTCGTTTTGCTAACTAGCAAAGAGTTGCCATGAGGAGAGCTGTGACAGACTTAAAGATAGTGACCAAACAGAGAGAAGCTGAAGCAGCAGATGTAGAGAGAGAGAGAGAATAAGACCCAGCAGACTAAGGATTTTGAAAACAAGAGTTTGCAGCTCAAATACCTATTGTTGGCATTGTTTTAACAATGTCTCCAAGCTTGAGCTTGTACAGAATTGTGGTTTGCCCAGAAGCATCAAGACCTACCATCAGAAGCCTAATTTTGCATCTAGGAGAGAACTTCTTTGCAAGTCGAGATATGAGCTTACCCATATCACAATTAGTGCAACCCAAGAAACAAACTTGAAATAACAATCAAGATAAAAGGTAAAGAAAAACTAGTTGTATATGTACTTAAGAAACATGAAGGATTGTTATTCCAATATGAAAATCTAAGAAGGATAAAGTAAAGTGTATTCGAAAGCCAAAGAGAACAAAATCTGCTAGAAGTAAAGAACGAGGAAACTCTGGTTAGTCATAGCCATTTTGTAATAAAATTCAAGACAGTAGTGGGAAGGGATGAGATTCTATCTGCTGAGTGGCTGAAAGCCGGAAACAATGATATACTTAAGCTTTCACAAAAGCAAACACTTGTCCATGCATTAAAGAGAGATTAGGATTTTGCTTGAGACTGTGGTGCTTCTATAGTATTTTGAAAGCAACGCTGAAGGAATATTTGATAATATTTTTTCTGATACCTGCCAATTTTTCTATTTGTATTTGACATATACTGCTTCCATACCACAACTTCTTTGGCCCTAAAATTATAACACACCTCAGTAAAATGAAGCCTAATGAAAACCATAAATGAATCTCCAATTAGCGAAACTGCTTGTCACCAGATTATACCACCTTTCACAGTATCTTTGAGCCAATAACAAATCTATTCAAATTGCTATAATCTAAGAGAAAATTTTGATGATTTAATGAATTTTGCACGACCAAAAACAACAGGGAGATTCATATAACAGAAACAACACAGTGAAAGCCTTCACATAGAAAAGTTCATTATTAGTACATTTTCAAGTGCCGGCACTCGGACAAAATTACAATTAAATAATAAAAAAAAAGGGTACTTCAGTCAGACTTTACAGACACCAAAAAGCAAACATCAAATGTGATCAACTCTTAGAGGCAGATTGGAAGATGAATACTGCCGTTAAAATGCCGACTAATGCTGTAACTGCCAAAGCCACGGTAGGTAAGGGTGTTGTAAGCCCAAAATTCTGCAAAACAAAAATAGG
Organism: Trichilia hirta; assembly: GCA_035221805.1. Lineage (NCBI taxonomy): Eukaryota > Viridiplantae > Streptophyta > Magnoliopsida > Sapindales > Meliaceae > Trichilia > Trichilia hirta. The sequence continues at coordinate 6,384 of JAWDEX010158594.1, read as the reverse complement.
CAGCGATGCTGTGAGATCAGGATATACATACATTTTCATAAGAGTATGCAGTGAGATAATTGCTCAGAAGAACCTAATTCTTTTAAATTAGCTGTGAGGGCTGGAGTTTGAGGACTTCGATACAATTTCAGTTCAGGATTTGAAAGTGTGTGAAATATGTCAATCTGGATGTGTGTGATCTTGGAAGCGACAAGGCTAAAGTAGGGTATTTTGACTCTTTATAGCTGCCAGTTGCTTTACATTCTCCACACTTTAGCAGGAGCAGCTTCTTTGAGAAGTATAAATTTCAACAGGACAGAAATGACAAAGGTAAAAGCTACTTTTTCTAAAACCATAGAGAGAGGAAGCTCCTTTTAATAAGCTGATATTAAAGTTAAAATGCATATCGAGAAAAATGTTTTCCATGTTACCAGGCCACCAGTCAATATAAAAGCCAGAATATATTCTTGGCTTAATTTAAGAGCAACCTCACTTTAGCCTTTCCAACAGCTTAACAAAAACTAAAATTGTTGATATTCTCTGGCCATGAGTTTGTAGGACATCTTCTCAAATGGATAAGCTTTCTAACCATTTGTTTGTTGAAACATCATTCACTAGTAAGCTGTGTATCATGGTTCATAGGTAAAGAGATCAAGAATGATACTTTAAATTATATTAGCATCTGAAAGAAAGTAGCTTCTTGGAACAGATTTTGATAGCACAAAGAACATGTCATACCTCCAAAAGTCCTTTGCCAGTTGCTATTTCGACACTAATAGCCACTGCAAAGCCAACCATTGCAAGTCGACCCAGCCATATGTCCAAACTGTTGCCTCCTTGGGTACTCTGTTCACATCTTACCAAAACTGAAGTTGCTCTGCGCAAACACTTCCTCTGGGGAAAAATTCTCAGTCCTATAGAAATGAAAGAAAGCATCAAATATCAGCCTACATAATCTTATCAGCCAAAAGAAATCAGAAGAGGAAAGAATAAAATTTAAAACATCCAGACCTGCTCACTGTTCGATGTTTATAGAGTCCAAAATTGAAAAGAAATCTTAAAGTGAGTACCATTTTCATTTAAAAAGAATTAGTTGATAAATAATTTTAAATCAAATCACGGAGATTAACACGCACAAGGGCATTTAGGCCAACTTAAAGAACTTCAAGTTCTTATGAATATACTGCTTTTTGAGAACTCCATAAACAAACTGCCAGCTTAAAACAGATGATATTGAGAGCACTTCAATACCAGATAAATCTTTTAATTCCCATAATTTTATCAACTTCAGCCAAACTCGCACTGGAGACGTATTTCTCAGCCGCGCCGAAAATTCTCTCCCGCAGAGAAATCATGTATAAAATTAAACAATAAACTGAGAATCTTAGCCAGACCAAGATATTCTCGAATCACACCATCAAAAAAATGGCACATTCAATATGGATTCTGGATCCTAATTATAGTTGCAGCGTATGATTAATAAAAACTGCGGGTAAAGAAAAGATAAAAAATGGTAACTGAAGTAGCAATCCTTACGAAGTGGAGAACCAGTGGCAAAGGTGGTACTTCTTCTAGCAAGACTCGAGATGGGGAATCGAGAAATGGTGTGAGTTTTACCGGAGCTGAAAGCAAAAGCATCTGCAGAATAGAAAATCCAAGTATTTATAGGAGATTAATGAAACAGTAAACTCATAGAATTACAAACAGAGATAGAAGTACCGTGGATAGAGAGGCAAAGAGAGGAAGAGACTTGGGCCAACGCCATTTTTTATGATGAAGTAGCAGAGCAAGAGAGACAAACAGTGGAGCTTAATTGGCGCCAGCCTCGACTACCTCTCGATTTCTATCCAGTTTGCGTCTGGCGACTAAGCCGGGTGTTAGAAGATGATGACATTCTAGAGAGTGGGAAACTTACACGTGTCCTGAATGGAATTTTCTTAAAATTTTAACATTCGGACCAGAATTATTTTTCATTATCATCAAATTGATAATCTATGAATTTTAATTGATTTATAAAAATTTTTATATTAAATTTTTGCAATTCTTATAAATTTTAGTGTGTTATTTTATGAAAAAACAAGAAAAATACTGAATTTTTTTGTGACCAAATTTTAACTTTTAAAATAGAAATTAAATTATTCTTGAACCTTGTGTGAGTAATATTTGAATCATGTTTTTTCTTGTGTGTGTGTGAATAAAATTAAAAGTTTTTAATATATGTTTATTAAAAAAAAAAAATTAAAAGTTTTTAATATATGTTTATTAATAAAATTTTATAAAGATTTAGATATTGATTATATTTTTTATAATAAATAATATAAATCCTTTATTAAACTAATATAACAATTTTTGTTAATTTCAATTTGATTAAAATTATGCTAACAGATTTAATCTGATTTATTAATTAAAGGCAATAAATAAGTTGAAATTTAATTGATATCCTTTGTATTTGATTTTTCAACAAAAGTTCTAATTTGAGGGAGGCGGAATGGAGTCATTCAAAAAAAAGGACAATTAAAATTTAAGCCTATAACGAATTAGTCGGGGAACAAAAATTTAAGGGAAATTAACATCAATCATCATCTTTTTGTCAGTAATTTTTAAAATTAATTCCAAAAATTTTTCTAATTTAATTAAAAATATTTTTTAAACGATATTATTCTTAAAATTTAACTAACAATTTTAAACCCAACACTTTTTAATTTATTTGTCCCTCCAAATTTCACTTCTCTCTTTCTCTCACTTTTCCAAATTGAGTTCTTTTTTAAAGTAAACAACACCGGGGATCGAAAAATTTTGACACTGAAAGATTGAATTTGCAGCAACGTAAAAAATTGAGAGTAATGATTTAAAAAAAAAAAGGCCGGTGAGTTTTACTCAATAATTTAAATTACAAATTCATTATACTAAAATTTAAAATTTTTATAAAATAAATATGTAAATATAAATTTAAATATTGTACTTGAATTTAAACTTAGTAAAATAATATTATTTAGTTGAAAATATGTGTTGGGCGAAAATTTATTGTCACTCTTAAATTTAATATATAATGTTAAATTTTTCAAGAGTCTTAATTTTAAGAATTTAGAACTTAATTGATTTCTGGAACTTATAGAGAAAATTAAGTTCAAAAATTTTAATTTTGAGAGTTCATAACTTAACTAATTGCGAGAGTTAAAAATTTTAAAAGTATATAGAAAACCTAATTTTGAAGGTTAAGAAAGAAACTAAATTTGAAAGTTAAAAAAATTACTTATTTTGAGAATAAAAAAAATAAAGATAATTTTGAATATTATTAAATAGAAAATTGATAATAATATAATATATTTAATAATTAAATAATAAATAATCTACTTTTGTCTATACTAATTTTACTCATTTTGATGCATTTGTTGGCTACTCTTTTTTTAAATATAGGTATTGCTGGTCGAATTCTTATTTGTATGATATAGAGATTCATGGTCAATGAGACTAAATATTGGCGAGTTTTATATTAGAAGTTTTCTAAAAGGCTTTTGTGTGGATCGTTTAATAACGTACGAATAGTTTATGCAGATATTATATAACTTATTTAAGATAAATCTTGAAAAATTTATTATTATAATAAGAACATCATATATAGAGTGTTCACATACGAGGGTTGCACCAACTAAAATAGTTAACATTATAAATGAATGAGAATTTAAATTTTTTGTGACGATAAACTAAGTTTTCATGAATAGGAAAGTGAAAGTGTGAAAGTTTATACAATATACACTACTTTTGAACCAGTGTTACGTTGTAAAGAGCATTTGAACCCGAACATAGGAAAACCTTCTGCATGTCCTTTTCATCATTTGAGTGATAGTAATTTACTAAATTATACATTTTTTGCTATGCCATTAAATGATCAATATATTGCTTTAAATAATCCTCAATATTATCCTTTGTCTCGAAATATGAACTATGAACTTATTGATGAGAGTTATTCTTCTCTATGATACAACTATAATCTTTCACACTACTTATTTAACTCTAAAGTAGACCTTACTTAGCTATAATTTAATGCTCCTAATGTTCTAATAGGTCATGTAAGTAAAATAAATTACTGTGATGAAAAAGAAATTAATTCAATTAGAGGTGTTCGCGATAGGCAATGCAATTGAAGTAGCTCAACGGTAAGTCCCTCTATGTCAGATCAATTCATCCAGTGTTTACCATTAATTCCATAAGTGATAACTATGCTTATGATGAATGCTCAATCAATCTTTGATAACGGTTATATTTATGTTGGTTAAATATTTAGTTCAAAGTAAGAATTGAAACCCAAGCTGAGTTTAATGGCACTCGAGGGTCATTATCAATTTAGGACTTATAAGTGCACAAAAAATAAGTATAAGTTAAAGTGTATTATTGATTTTAATAAATGGTGCACTTGAGCTATTAAAACTTAGGGTGACCTTTTATATTACTCATAAAGACATTAATACAATGCATATATGTGTTATTGATTGACTACATGATGGATATTAATAAACAATTACTCATACGATTATTGAAGTTATAAAGTAAAAGTGTCTAGATAGTAGTAGGGTTTACACCCCTAAAAATATTTGAGATGATATCCATAGAGAATATAGGGTTTGAGTATTATATAAAAAGGCATGGTATAGTTAAGAAAAAGCTCTAAAAATGGTCCATAGCAATCCAACTATATTTTTTAGCAAACTTATATTGTATTGTCATGTACTAAAATAAAAAAATAAATAAAGGCATAGAGTAAGCTATAGAAAGAGATTATAACAACGATTTCTTATACTTTTTCATAGTCATTGGAATATATATTCAATGATTTCAATAAATCATTTGACCTATTGTCACCATTGATAAGACTGTCTTAAAGAAAATAGTTTGAGACACTTTATTGGTGGAAGTTGCTGTTGATGGTTTTGATCATATATATCCATTAGCATTTAGAGTTGTGGATTCAAAAAGTGATGCATTGTAAAAATGATTTTTGTTAAAACTGTAAGATACCATTGATTTAATATCAAATTTAGTTTTAATTTTAGATCAACACAATAGTATTGAAAAGGAGATTAGTACAATTTTTTTGAAGGCCACTTACAAATTTTGTGTTTATCATGTATGCAGAATTATTAAAGCAAAATTCAACATGTGAACACGAGTGATAGATTTTTTTAAGTTAGGATATCTTACTATAGTTAAAGCATATTATTTAAGTAAATTCAATGAATACATAGGTAAATTCATAATAATATATTCAAAAGTTACACAATATTTAAAATATAGAGTGAAATTTTATAGATAGGTCAAATCATATTTTTTATCTTCAAGATGTCATGATGACCATCAACATTGCGAGAACTTTAAACATCCTACTAAAACATGCATGACATCTCCTAATAATGGAGATAGTTGAGTACATAAGATTCGTATTACAAAAGTGGATCTATGAATAACGAGAGGTAACAAATGCAAGAGAGCCTCATCTAATTGAAGCAACACAATTTATAATATATGAGCAAATCGAATTGTCTATTTTATGAACATGTTTCTAATGTCTCAATTTAATTTTTATGTCAAGGTTTAAGGATAGGAGAAATATGTTAATTTACTGAAAAGACATGTATTTATAGATGATTTGACTTATAACAATTATCATATGCACATGATCAAGCTTAGTGTTAGCATATTAAATTCACATACAAGAATATATGCTCAATGTACTAAATGTTTGATGTTTTGTTTATGACATATTCTGAATCTATTCTTCTTATTGACAACAAGATAGATTAAGTTATGCTAATAAAAATTCAAAATATAGTGGTATAGGTTCAATGTACAACACATTTGATGTTTTGTTTATGACATATTCTAAATCTATGCTTTTTATTAGCAATAAAGCAGATTAAGTTGTGGTAATAAAAGTTCAAAATATGGTGGTTAAAGCACTTTGAGTACAGGCTCCTTTGAATTGACTTAGAAAACAAATTCCTTTATAATGAGTGGACACAGTGAAGAAAACAAATTCCTTTATAATGAGGAAGTAATATTTTAAGTATCATAGTTTTAACCATAATCACACAATTAGACTAAAATTCGGTCCAACACTTATTGGTGATATTGTCTGCTTTAACTCGACCCTTAGGTTCTCGCAATTTTATTCTTGGTAATGGGCCAATATGAGAACTTTTTAAGAGATCATCTATCTTGGTATTGTTCTCACTCAAGTATGCATGACTGCAAAGGTTTTGAATATAAACTATCACCCATCCCAAAAGATCTCATTGATGTATTAATTTTAACTCCATTTATATAAATTAGAAACTTTCTCTCTTATTTTTATATAAGACTCGCTCCTACCTCTATAGTCATTCTGAAGTTTACTAAGAGCTAATCTTT